>JAWPHD010015271.1:0-56200 GCA_037043455.1 Cyrtodaria siliqua | reverse complement strand
CAACCCACCCACTCACCCTGGGCCTCTGGGCAGACGTCCGAGTTTGAAATAATACAATTGTTTGAGCTATTCAAATAATTCTTAATCACCAGTAGATCTAGTTACATATTTATAAGTCATCATTAGTTACATATAGTATTTATCGTCATCAACAGTTGCATATTTAGTAATCATCAGTAGTTAAATATTTGTTATTCCTTATCCACAGTGGCATATTTGTAAACCATCATTTACATATTTGTAAATAGTCAATTACGTAGTTCTTAATGTGTCACTATGTGTATACAATGTATGCTGTTACGGGTCGGCGTTTAAACTATGAAATAAAGAAATGCTATTACTTTTACTGCTACTGCTGCTGCTACAGCTGCTCCTGCTGTTGCTGCTGCTGTTAATACTACAATAATAATAATAATAGCAATAATAATATTTTGTTCAAAGCCTCCTAAAACATGCGACGGCATTGTATCACTGTATGACAGATGGATACTTTATACCAGCATAGTATATATAGTATATGATATTGAACTGAACAACATATAATGAAGGAATTGAAAGAAAACTTTATCTAAATATTTAAAATATTTATAAACGTACTGCAGTTTATGTATGGTCAACTACTGATTTGTGTTAATATAAAAAAAAAGAACAACAACACTGAAACTTCATTCTCCATAATAACTTCAGCATGAACCATGGAAAGATAATTAGGAGATATTCATTGCTAGATCATACTATATATTACCATGAATCTCAAAACTCTTTTTGTCTGAATGTGAATATAATTCAAAAATATTATTTTTATATACTAACAGTATAGACTTTAAAGGTATATGCTAAACTATAGTTTTATGTTGATTTTAAATATATAAACATTAGTTAATTCATTGTGTCTTGTACAGGTTTTATGCAGATAAATACAGTACGTCTCGAACATTGCCCACAAGTGCTTGGTTAATAATGATCACATACTGTGATAATTGCCCATTAATCTGCAGCACGAGCATGCTTCCCTGTCACTTGTATTTGGGGGTTTAAGGTCATACTACACCAATTCATTTTCCAAAGACGTACATTATTGCTCTAAGCTCTGTACTGAGTTCCCTAATATAATAAGTTATAGTTATGCTTACTTGTTTTGAAAGACCTATCTTAGTTTTATCAAAAAAACATAGTCAAACCATACATTGAGTAGGATTTGAAACAGCTGTTTGGGCCGGATGGTGCTGACCCACCTAACATGAGGAACATTGTGAAAATATACTTCTTTTTTTGATGATGCTACATATTTGGATACATTGTACGCAAAACCATGGACAAAACTGCGTTAGTCTTGGGTTTCTTGTTGTTACTTGTGCGAGTATTTGAACGGTCTTGGATTTACAGCCATTTATTTCGGAAAGAATATAGAACAATAACAGATCATAATTAATGGAGACGTTCAAGGTTTATTCACATCACCTGAGGCTATCTTGCCTGTGAGAAAATGGCATGATTTGGTGCACGGCTAGCCAGCATTTCAGGGTGTTTGTAGTTGACGAGGCTCACACAGTGGTATGCATCTTTACTTCCTAATATGATTGTTCTTTGAGCTTATTATTGTATAATGTATATTTAGAGTTTATTTAAATACTTATAATATGCGGTGTTTTATCTACAATTTGCATTAGCCATTTTGGACATTTGACTCACCCGGTCGAAGTACATTAAGGCAAAGGCCAAGCAAGCTTAATTTAATTAAGATTGCCGAGTGTACAGGTAGACCTTTTTTAGCTCGACTATTCGAAGAATAAGAGGGCTTATGTAATCACCCCGGCGTAGGCGTCGGCGTTGGTGTCGGCGTCGTCGTCCCACATCAAGGTTTGCGTGTAAGCTGTGTTTACAAGTCTATATCTCTTACATTTCTTACCATACCACAACCAAATTTGGCCATGGTCTTCCTTATAGCATTATCTTAAGGGTTGCATCAGCATAAAATGTGCATAAAGGCAGCTCTAGGTTTGCATGTAAGCATGTATATATCTATAATTTTGGTTTGGGATTTCGTATAGCAGTATGCATCGTATTCATACTTCACCCATATTGGGGCATGGGCTCCCTCCTCCACCCTGAACCCCCCCCCCCCCTCCTGTTTTTTTGTTTTTTTTTACATATTTCTGTGTTGTTTTGGTCAATTCTTACACATATATGTTGCCCCCTCTCCACCCCCACCTCTCCCCACACCCACATAGCTATGATGCGCCCCCGCCCACACGCCCCCCACATCCCACCTGAAACTGGAATATTTTTTTATTTCTTTTTACATATTTCTGTGTTGTTTTGGTCAATTCTTACACATAGCTACTTACAAATATATGTTGTCCCTCCCACACACCCCCACCCCGCCTCTCCACCCGCCTCGTCCCCACTTGAAAGTCGATATTATTTTTTTTACATATTTGTCAATTCTGAAACATAGTTATGTTGCACCCGCTCCCCTCCCCCACCTCCCAACCCCACACTCGAAACTGGATTTTTTTTATTTTTTTTACATATGTCTGTGTTGTTTTGTTCAATTCTTAAATTTTTGCACATATATGTTCCACCCCTGCCACCCCCACGCATCTCGCCCCCAAACTCGTTTTTTTATTTTATTTATTTTACATATTTCTGTGTTGTTTTGGTCTATTCTTACACTTAGCTATGTTTCCCCCTTCCCCCAACCCCCATCCCCCCCCCCCCACCCTTACAGTCGAAACTCGATTTTTTTTGTACGTTCTTCTGTGTTGTTTTGGTCAATTCTTACACATAGCTTCTTACTAATATATGTTGCCCCTACCCACCCACTGCCTCTCCACCTGCCCCGCCCCACCACTTGAAAGTCGATATATTTTTCAGATATTTCTGTGTTGTTTTTGTCAATTCTTACAAATAGCTAAGTTGCCCCCTCCCGCCCCACACTCCCCCCACCACCCCCACCCCCACCAAAAACTGGAATATGTTTATTTCTTTACATATTTCTGTGTTGTTTTGGTCAATTCTTCAATAGCTTCTTGCACATATATCATGTATATGTTGCCCTCAACCCCCATCCCCACCCCCGCCTCTCCCCACCCAATCCCCAAACCCCACCTCTATTTAAAACTCGATTTATTTTTTACATATATCTTTGTTGTTTTGGTCAATTCTTACACATAGCTATGTTGACACCCCCCTCCCCCCTCCCACCCCATACCTCCCTCGAAACTGGAATGTTTTTTTTTATTATTATTTTTTTTGCTTATTTCTGTGTTGTTTTGTTCTTAAACATAGCTTCTTACACATATATGTTTCCCCCTCCCCACAGCCTCTCCCCCAATATTTCTGTGTTGTTTTGGTAAATTCTTACACATAGGTATGTTGCCCCCCTCACCCAACTCGAAACTCAATTTTTGTATTTTTGTTTACATATTTCTGTGTGTTTTTGGTCAATTCTTACACATATATAGCTATGTTGCCCACACCACCCACCCCACCCCACCCCACCCCAACCCCCGCCCCATCGAAACTCTATTATTTATTTTTTTAGATATTTCTGTGTTGTTTTGGTCAACTCTTACACATATATCTATGTTGCCCCATCTTCCGCCCCCTCCCCCACACTCCACTCGAAATTCATCTTTTTTTTTTTTACATATTTATGTGTTATTTTTAGTCACTTCTGGCATATATAGCTATGTTGCCGCTATTGACCCCACTCCCCACCACCCCTCCAACCACCCACCCCTACACTCACACACCAAACACGTTTTTGTTTACATATTATCTTCCATTATTTGGATATTAATATTTTAATTTGAACGCAATCATTTACATATAAAACAAGTTAGATTAAATTCAGATAAACAGATGAAATATCAATAAAAAAATTAAATGAGGCCACAAAAAAAATTGCCAGCTAACAGCACCCCCCCATCCCCCCACACACTACTCTGTAAATTTTTTCACATATATGTTCCACCCCTGCCACCCCCACGCATCTCGCCCCCAAACTCGTTTTTTTATTTTATTTATTTTACATATTTCTGTGTTGTTTTGGTCTATTCTTACACTTAGCTATGTTTCCCCCTTCCCCCAACCCCCATCCCCACCCCACCCTTACAGTCGAAACACGATTTTTTTTGTACGTTCTTCTGTGTTGTTTTGGTCAATTCTTACACATAGCTTCTTACTAATATATGTTGCCCCCTCCCCACCCACTGCCTCTCCACCTGCCCCGCCCCACCACTTGAAAGTCGATATATTTTTCAGATATTTCTGGGTTGTTTTTGTCAATTCTTACAAATAGCTAAGTTGCCCCCTCCCGCCCCACACTCGCCCCCACCACCCCCACCCCCACCAAAAACTGGAATATTTTTATTTTTTTACATATTTCTGTGTTGTTTTGGTCAATTCTTCAATAGCTTCTTGCACATATATCATGTATATGTTGCCCTCAACCCCCATCCCCACCCCCGCCTCTCCCCTCCCAATCCCCAAACCCCACCCCTATTTAAAACTCGATTTTTTTTTTACATATATCTGTGTTGTTTTTGTCAATTTTTACAAATAGCTAAGTTGCCCCCTCCCGCCCCACACTCCCCCCCACCACCCCCACCCCCATTAAAAACTGGAATATTTTTATTTTTTTACATATTTCTGTGTTGTTTTGGTCAATTCTTCAATAGCTTCTTGCACATATATCATGTATATGTTGCCCTCAACCCCCATCCCCACCCCCGCCTCTCCCCACCCAATCCCCAAACCCCACCTCTATTTAAAACTCGATTTATTTTTTACATATATCTGTGTTGTTTTGGTCAATTCTTACACATAGCTATGTTGACACCCCCTCCCCCCTCCCCCCCCCCCCACACCTCCCTCGAAACTGGAATGTTTTTTTTTATTATTTTTTTTTGTTGCTTATTTCTGTGTTGTTTTGTTCTTAAACATAGCTTCTTACACATATATGTTTCTCCCTCCCCACAGCCTCTCCCCCAATATTTCTGTGTTGTTTTGGTAAATTCTTACACATAGGTATGTTGCCCCCCTCACCCAACTCGAAACTCAATTTTTGCATTTTTGTTTACATATTTCTGTGTGTTTTTGGTCAATTCTTACACATATATAGCTATGTTGCCCACACCACCCACCCCACCCCACCCCACCCCAACCCCCGCCCCATCGAAACTCTTTTTTTTTTTTTTTTTAGATATTTCTGTGTTGTTTTGGTCAACTCTTACACATATATCTATGTTGCCCCATCTTCCGCCCCCTCCCCCACACTCCACTCGAAACTCATCTTTTTTTTTTTACATATTTATGTGTTATTTTTGGTCACTTCTGGCATATATAGCTATGTTGCCGCTATTGACCCCACTCCCCACCACCCCTCCAACCACCCACCCCTACACTCACACACTCCAAACACGTTTTTGTTTACATATTATCTTCCATTATTTGGATATTAATATTTTAATTTGAACGCAATCATTTACATATAAAACAAGTTAGATTAAATTCAGATAAACAGATGAAATATCAATAAAAAAATTAAATGAGGCCACAAAAAAAATTGCCAGCTAACAGCACCCCCCCCCCCCCCCCCCTCCCCACTACTCTGTAAATTTTTGCACATATATGTTCCACCCCTGCCACCCCCACGCATCTTGCCCCCAAACTCGTTTTTTTATTTTATTTATTTTACATATTTCTGTGTTGTTTTGGTCTATTCTTACACTTAGCTATGTTTCCCCCTTCCCCCAACCCCCATCCCCACCCCACCCTTACAGTCGAAACTCGATTTTTTTTTTGTACGTTCTTCTGTGTTGTTTTGGTCAATTCTTACACATAGCTTCTTACTAATATATGTTGCCCCCTCCCCACCCACTGCCTCTCCACCTGCCCCGCCCCACCACTTGAAAGTCGATATATTTTTCAGATATTTCTGGGTTGTTTTTGTCAATTCTTACAAATAGCTAAGTTGCCCCCTCCCGCCCCACACTCGCCCCCACCACCCCCACCCCCACCAAAAACTGGAATATTTTTATTTTTTTACATATTTCTGTGTTGTTTTGGTCAATTCTTCAATAGCTTCTTGCACATATATCATGTATATGTTGCCCTCAACCCCCATCCCCACCCCCGCCTCTCCCCACCCAATCCCCAAACCCCACCCCTATTTAAAACTCGATTATTTTTTTTACATATATCTGTGTTGTTTTTGTCAATTTTTACAAATAGCTAAGTTGCCCCCTCCCGCCCCACACTCCCCCCCACCACCCCCACCCCCACCAAAAACTGGAATATTTTTATTTTTTTTACATATTTCTGTGTTGTTTTGGTCAATTCTTCAATAGCTTCTTGCACATATATCATGTATATGTTGCCCTCAACCCCTATCCCCACCCCCGCCTCTCCCCACCCAATCCCCAAACCCCACCTCTATTTAAAACTCGATTTATTTTTTACATATATCTGTGTTGTTTTGGTCAATTCTTACACAGAGCTATGTTGACACCCCCATCCCCCCTCCCCCCCCCCCCCACACCTCCCTCGAAACTGGAATGTTTTTTTTTATTATTATTGTTTTTTGCTTATTTCTGTGTTGTTTTGTTCTTAAACATAGCTTCTTACACATATATGTTTCTCCCTCCCCACAGCCTCTCCCCCAATATTTCTGTGTTGTTTTGGTAAATTCTTACACATAGGTATGTTGCCCCCCTCACCTAACTCGAAACTCAATTTTTGCATTTTTGTTTACATATTTCTGTGTGTTTTTGGTCAATTCTTACACATATATAGCTATGTTGCCCACACCACCCACCCCACCCCACCCCACCCCAACCCCCGCCCCATCGAAATTATTATTTTAATTTGAACGCAATCATTTACATATAAAACAAGTTAGATTAAATTCAGATACACAGATGAAATATCAATAAAAATCCCGAGTTGCCTTTCGACCACAAATTTCTTTAAAATGACAGCAATTTTGGATTAAAATAGATAAAAATAATAAAAGTTCACATAATTGTATATCGGGCCGAGTTTCTATACAAGCCCCGTCCCCAACCCCACCCCACATTGTTTTAGCCGTGTCTTCTGATGGTATATACTATTATATATTTGTTATTCTCTGAAAAATCGAATAGTCCAGCTGCGCTGTTCGACAGCTCTTGTTAACCGTAACCTATTTATTTATTTATTTGTTACTCGTTAGTGTGGCTACCTTTTTAAATATATTAATAGGAAGTTTATTCAGGTTCATAGTTCATTTATGTTTTGTGTTTTTACTTAACATTTATTTCATTTCAGGGGATTCGAAACAGTGCAGATATATTTCAGACAGGCCTCTGAAGGTATGACTTGGAACATTTCCCAGATTGCATGACTTTAATAAATTCTATTCCACTAATGATGCGTCTCAGGATTATTAATATTATGCTGACTATTGACTGCCAGTTAGATGCTTTACTAAGCTAACTAATATACTAGAAAAGTTGCTTATATCGATTCTACCATCTTCCCATATCAATTTGAAATACTATTATTTGTGACTGAACTGTATGGATTAAGACTAAGAGTAGCAGTCTTTCATGAATTGCTAACAAATGCCAACACATGTTACAAGATTTGAAAAAATGTACGAACGGATTAGGACTTGAACCCGTGATCCTCATTCCAATGCTCTGCCAATTGAGCTAGTTGACCAGTTACTGCTTCTTAATATTCTAGTTTTATTTATACTACAAGTAGCTTGATATCAATGAACTGTGAATTGAATTGAATTGAATGTTGTTTAACGGCTCATCAACACAGTACAGGTTATTTAGAGCCGCCCCAGAGAGAGGGGAAGGATACATAGGAATCCGGGAACCTGCCCTACTCTTATTATCGAATAGATTCCTATGGTTCTTTAACGTGCTCGGTTGATAGACCGATACACGGGACCGCCCGGTTTACGTCCCCATCCGACGGACGAGGCTAAGGAAAAGTGTCTTGCCCAAGAACACACCGACGGAACCCAGTGGCACCACGGAGGATTGATGAACTGTGAAAGATGGAAGTTTGTGAAATTCTAACTGTATTTAGACGGCCCTTTCTGTCAAACCGATGCAGACACTGACATTGATCTATTATGATGAAGAATGAGATTAAATAACTACCATATAATTGCTGAATGTTACCTGTAGGGTATGGTGCAGCAAACTGTTTATACATTCAATCGGTCTAAAAATAAACTTGTTCTTGTATACCGAAAAAACAACTCATTTAAGTCTAGCGAGTGCGGCAAAGGGTCTGCCCAATCAGGTGATCTTAATTTGAGTGTAGGATGTGCAGCAAAGGGTTTATGCAGTCAAGTAATATTAAAACACATGCGAAAACATACCGGCGAAACACCCTTTACGTGTAGTGTGTGCAACAAAGGCTTTACTCAGTCAGGCCATGTTAAAACACACATACGCACACACATAAGCGAGACACCATTTCATTGTTGTATCTGCAGCAAAGGCTTTACTCAGTCAGGTAATATTAAAATGCACATGGGCATACATACATGCGATAAACCATTTAAGTGTAGCGTGTGAGTTTACGGAATCATGTTAGCTAAAAACACACATGCTTATACATACCGGCGACACACGCTTTACGTGTAGCGTGTGTAGCAAAGGGTTTACCCAGTCTGATGGTCTTAAATTTTTGGCATCATGTTAATCTTCTACATAAATAATTTAATTGCAGATACTTGCAAATAATTAATAATATTACTTGAAAGCTAAAAATCAAACTGCTTGTGCGTGTTACATATTGGTGTTTAAATTGCACCAAGAATATATTAAAAGTTAAGGTAGAACAACGAAGAAGTATTGAAAGATACCTTTTAAATATCTACAAGCAGATTTCTAGTCAGATTGACACTGTTACTGTATTAAAGTCCCTATACCGCCATCAACAGACACATTTTACAAAACATGTATATCATTTCTATTTAAAGAACCCGTGAATAAATCTATACTTTTTATTGGTACATATGCTTTATTATATTACATGAACATCTGGATAGTGTAATTTGGCTGGTTAGTTTCTTCAATAAATGAAGGTGCATATTTATTTTTTAAATGATCAATAACTACATCAAGATTGCCATGTGTCCCTTTAAGTTTGGTTCATTCCATTCATGATCCATGGAGGAAGTATAAAAAAGTGACTAAGAGGATGCAAGAGCAAATGTAATAATTCCTTTATTACAATAAGCTTCAACTGTAAAATATTAGAAGAAAAAAAACACGCACAAAACAGAAAGGTACATTTAGTACAACGTGATCGTATTGATCAATGACAATTGTGTCGCTTGCGTAGTATGGTAGACACTTAGGGATCACTTTATCCGTCGTCCATCACACTTTAACCTGTAACCTAACCTTGTCCATAACTAAACTTGAAAAGTATTTGACCTATGTTCATGAAACTTCACACATATCTTCATCATACCTAAAGAAATGTTGTTACACAGGTCCAATTACTCCAACTGAAATATCCCATTATGTCCCTTTTCATAAAACTTAAACCTGCAACCTAACCTTGCTCGTAACTTGAAAAGTATGTGAACTATGGTCATAAAACTTTATACAGTTCTTCCTTATAAATTGTTCAATGTCATTTACATTTCCAATAACTCTGTCAGACTTTCATTTTGGCAGAGTTATGGACCTTTTCATAAAACTTTAACCTGCAACCTAACCTAGCTCATGCCTTTGCAAAATATTGACCTATGGTCATGAAACTTTATACATGATGTTTGATCCACAGGAACATAAGGTTATCAGTTGTAATGTGTACATGACGTTTGGGAACAATCTATTTGAAAATGTTTGAAAAAAAAAGTGTTAACAGGTCATTACACAATATTAGAGCGGAAAATGCTAAGTTTAACGAAGGGCCATAATTCTGTAATAAATCAGGCAATCAATGATGGGTGATGTAGGGGGACAAAAGTTCATCAGTTGTTATGAGTATATGAAGTTTGCGAACAACCGATTCACAAATGTATGAGATATGCAAGTATTAAAAATGTGTTACGGGATGGTACGCGACGCGACAAAAATGTGTTACGTCACGTGACGCGACGGGAAGTTACGGAGCCTGATTCCTATATAGTACCCACTTCACTTTGTCAAAGCGGGGTATAAAAATATCAAACAATGATTTGGCCTTCATTTACATACTTGTTACACTAGTGTATAACGTCAAATGTTACATAATTACATTCCCACACTAAAATTTAAGTGAATAACGTTTCAAATAACATACAAAATCTTTAACCCGGAACAAACTACCTGCAGTACAATCCCTAATAAATGCTCCTCCCCTAATAAACGGGTTACGCACCACACCCCCTCCTTTTTTCAGAATTATGGTTTTCAGTCTTACCAAAAGATGCAAGTTATTTTGTTTCATTCACAAAGGAACACACAAAATCACTAGAAAACTTAAAATCCGATGCATTAATTGATTGAGTGACATGCAGACTTTGGTTTTCTTGATAAAGACAATCATTAAATAATGTCTGATTTAAAAGCTAAATTATGTATTGTTGGTCTCACAATTGAAATAAACGCCTCCCTTTTCAAAAATGTACACCCCAGGGGGCGTTTATTACAGATTATACGGTGCATTTGTTGGTGGGCTTTGTCAGAGTCGGAGCTTCGGATATTATTTTTTTAAATTATATTTAAGCAGGTTAAAAAACATAATGATATTGCATTAATCAGTCAGGATGCTAATTTCAATGTTCTATAAAAACGTCCAGATTGCCATGTTTCTCTTTAATTGCCACATGTATGGTACAAGGAAGATAAAAAAATGTTTTTAAATGTTTACCTACCCTACCTAGCTGTTTAATACAAAGTGAATATTGTTTAATGACTCATCAACAAAGTGTAGGTTATTTAGAGCTCACCCAGACAACAGATAAGGGAAGAATTAATACATTTGATTCCTGGAATCGTATATCCTACGAACCGTGCTTGAAAGTTAGACAGGACGCACAGTTTATGTTCCCGTCGGTTATGTGATAGTGTCTTGCCCTAGAACACCAACGAAAGTCAGTGACGCCAAACTTACCAAAATGTTTAGAAAAAATCATCCTTGCTTTCAATTTATTTTAATTGTGTAGGACAACACAACACATACCGGGGACTCAAAACATACCTTGAAATTTGTGTTGACTTTTCTTCCATCCATCTACCAGGCCGTTTACTCTTTAACCTTTGGGTGCTCTTTTTACTGAGCTAGTAACAAACTATGGTCTCTTCCACTGTTGCGTTGTTGGTGTAACCGCCTAGACAACTGTAGTGGGCTTCTTTTTTTTTTATCGGGGATGCGTCAGAAAACTGATTCTGCCCATCCAAGTAAATCTCGTAATTGCAGAAGCTTCAAAACCATGAGCTTTGTCAAACTTCAAACTCCACTCGTCTCCAGATCACTTATCACAAACACGATTTAGTTTATGTACGCATAAACTGCGTGCATATCCTTTGGCGTCCTTGTTCGGATCGCTAAGAGAGACACCTTGCATTTCTTTACTGCTTTCAGAAGAAAGACAGTGGCAATATATTTTTTTCATAAGTTTACAACTCAACAAGCAAGTTTTCATGCAGGCCTCCATTGATGAAAACGGAGTATAACTAACTCCTCAAATGAAGAGCTAGCGATTGTTACCGACAATTTGATTGGATACTGCAACTCATGAATATCCAAGAAAACAAAGGATTGTACTACGAGTTTGACCTATGAGTGATGAATGGAATATAAAATAATTAATCAAACGTGGGTTCCGACGATGCTCAATAATTAACACATTAATAATTCCAACTTGAAATAATTCCAATCACTGACGTTAATATCATTACTATTTGTTTAATACTAAACAAAAACAATCAAACGACATCATCATGTGTCGAATGTGTCGCCATACTTTTTTCAAAACACAAAATTTCGTGAAAGTGCTGGAGCTATTTACTACGAAACGTGTTTGTTTACTTCTGATACCTTCCATATGTACCTTATTTTGACAGATCGCACAAAATTAACCACATCCTACCTTAGAATTACCATAGGAGTATTTTAGAAATGGATATTTACCTTAAAAGGGAGTTCATATTCTCTTAAAATCTTTGGAAAAAACATCTTGCATGAAATTTCATTTTGAAGCGGAAGTCGGTATAACTACTTTCGGATATTATTGCCAGTAAGAAAATATTCCAATTATTTTTAATGTGTTTTTGGCTTAAAAGCATTAAACAACTACAAATTAATGTTTATTTCTTCCACTTTATCTAAAACATAAATAATTTAACAGCAACATGCTAAAATTATCCTTGTTTAATAGATAATTAGGAAACAACAATACGCCTTTGTTTTTATCGTTGCCAATGTCACAAGTAGTCTTGGCCTCGTTCAGCCGACTTGCTTCGGATTTATTCCCAACGCTATGCTACGCGGCTTTGGAACAGACTAGGCATGTTCTGTCCTAGACTAGTTTCCGAGATGTTGCTTTATCATGCGGATGAATCGATAAGTTAGTCGGTCGTCCATTGTTGAAACATTGAATGAAAAGGAAGAAATGAAACGTTTCGACTGGATTTTATAGATACACATTGTTGTTGATTTTACATATCAGTAATGCTGCAATGTTTATTTAAGTATGTATATAAGTTGGGCGACGATTGCCACGGAATAAGTTCGTTAAACCTATATTTCAAGTTTGTTTACGTTTTTTATGAATGAACAAAATGGATGCTAAACTGGATGTACTAAATTTGACAACACCACCACACTTATTTACGAATTACTAAGGATTTACGTGGAGTTATCGCTGAGCCCGATACTTATATTTAGTTATCGGTGGTACATTTTCAATTTCTTTTGTTTTCTTACTTAATTTTTGATTCGGTGGTTCCACTACTCCGGCCGATAACAGGCTCTGGGTATTGTTTAACCACCTATAGGATATGTTGTCTGCTTTTTAATTTAGTATTTTGGCTGTTACTTGTGGTACGCAGGCTTCATAACCGCTGCTCCCAACTAAATTCCATTGTGTTTATTTCGCTCTTCGGGGCATTTAATGTTATTAGATACTGGGACCATAGGCCGTACGACATGGGGAAGCAATTAACTCCATGTCCACCGCCGTATGCATGCCATCTTCGGGATGGTTAAAATTGTGTATTATTGATTTTATGAATATTGAGTTCTGCTCAACCCGGGGCTAGAGGACGTGAGCGGTAGCTAGCATATTTCACCACCGCTCATGAACAGTCTCAATCAAACCGAGACTGCAATATTTCGTATGTGTCGTGCTCGGCCGTTTCCAAAGGTCCATTATTATACTCTTTTTTAAGGTAAACAGCTCCAAAACATTTTTGGAAAGTCATATCTGCATGTGTAAGAACATTTCACAAGTGCATAAAATGTGTACGGTTAAGTAGATTGGACGCACGTTTTAATCCCTATTATTGTTTTTATTTATTTTGCATTTAGTAAAATAATTTTAATTTGTAATTCTTTTAATTTACTCTCACCTTTAACATTTAGAAGAAAATATAAGCTTTGGTTAAGAAAAATCTTCAGTAAAAGAAAAAAAATTACTATATTGCTCTTAACCACCCCCACCCACTTTGTAAAGTATGCGTACCCTTAAGTTTATGCTAGAGTTTTAAAAAAGAGATTTAAAAACGTTACACTAGACCTATCGGAAAACGAATGTGCTTACTTGTTGTTCGTTTACAGGTTAGGAATGCTTCTCGGGTTTGTTCGCCATGCTTTTCGTTTAACCCCGTAATAATATCATTTAAAACCATTTCTGCATTAGAACTCAAATACTAATGAATAGAGTTCCTAGTCTCATTTATTTGACGTCTGGGGGTGCCCTTTTTTACATATGGACGTTTAATCTTAAACTCACTATTTTATCTAGTTTTGCTAGCCCAAAACGGGATGTGTAAACATGTAGATACATTTTACTATTCAGAAAAAAACAAAAAAAAACTATATATTCTATAGAATAGAATATCTTTTATTTCCAGTCATGGGCCATCACTGGCATAGTAATCACATAATAATGTTGACATATATGAGGTTATAAAATAACAAAAGCTTAATTCTGATTATACAACACAATTAACATAAACATCTGATTAGATAAGGCATAAAACAACAATAACAGTTTATCAATTCAATTCAAGAACTTCAACAAGTTCTTACAGCTGTTAAGTGCACATTATATTTATGGAAAATCCATGATTTATAACACCAACATGACAGACCGGTTTTGTTACTTAAATTACAGTTCAAATTATTAAATCTCAGGGTATAACATGTGTAAATAAACCCTGCTGTTCTATTGATTATATATTCGTCTTCATTACATAACAAGAAAGCAAACCGATTTTTGTATGATAAAGTATTGAAATATTTACATGTATTAGAGATCTCTGTTGTAAATTCATTTCTTACTGTAGCATATTTTGGACATTCCAACATAAAATGAATTTCACTTTCAATTTGATTAGTATCACAAAGTTTACAGAGTCTGTCTGTTAATGGAATATTATTGTACCGACCAAGTTCTATTTCCAGTTTATGTGCGCTTATTCTAATTTTAGTCAGACAAGATCTAACCTTAGGATCCTTAACAACATGTAGATATTTTTCAAACTCAAATACATTCTTAAAAGTAGCATAAGAACGCAGTTTTCCAGTATTACCCTCAACACATATACTGAGTCTTTTAGAAAATTTGACTTAAAAACACTGATTGCTTTTGATTTAACTTGTGCAGCTAATTTTTATTCTGATACTGGTATGGGTTAATACCCATGTGATTCATTGTTTTCCCTTCTGATGTAGAGAGCAGCTCTCTCTAAATGCTGAATATAATAAAGTGGAAGGCTGAGCCTCCAGAAGCCTCTGAAAATACTTAATAGAATGTTTTAAAATGTCAGCATATAAAGGATAACGGCCTGTATCACCTAACACAGCATCATTAGTAGTTTTCTAGTTAACAGCAAGCACGTATTTTAGCATATATGGCCCAAAACTACAAACCTTTTCACACAGTCCATTTTTTGTACCCAGGCACAACTAGTTACATTCGATACTAAACAAATACAATAAAAATAGACCAACAATGTTCATGAGTTCATTATTTGTACCCATGAACAACTGGTAACACTGGATACAAAAAAAGTACGATGTGTTTGTACCCAGGCACAACTGGTTACACTGGATACAAAACAATTACAAAAAGTTTGCCAAACATTTTTCACAAGTTCATTTTTTGTACCCAGGCACAACTGGTTACATTGGATACAACTGGTTACATTGGATACAAAAAAAAAATAGCCCAATATTTTGTCTTGTAGCCGGGCACAACTGGTTACCTTGGATACAAAAGTAATGAACAATGTTTCCATTAATAATTAATATAATATATATATATATATTGTTTTAGGACATACCTTAGTTTGGGTACATGGTTACACAGGGATACACCAGGTACAAACTGGGTACAAATGGGTACAACTAATAATATTAATAGATTTGAGGCAGAGCAATTTTGGGTACATGGTTACAAAGGGCTACACCAGGTACAAACTGGGTACAACTAACAATATGAATATAGTTGAGGCAGAGCAATTTTGAGTACATGGTTACACAGGGGTACAACAGGTACAAACCGGGTACAAGTGGTTACAACTAATAATATTAATAGATTTGAGGCAGAGCAATTTTGGGTACATGGTTACAAAGGGCTACACCAGGTACAAACTGGGTACAAGTGGGTACAAGTAATACTATGAATAGATTTGAGGCAGAGCAATTTTGGATACATGGTTACACAGGGATACACCAGGTACAAACTGGGTACAAGTGGGTACAACTAATAATATTAATAGATTTTAAGCAGAGCAATTTTGGGTACATGTTTTGGGTACATGGTTACAAAGGGCTACACAAGGTACAAACTGGGTACAAGTGGTTACAACTAATAATATTAATAGATTTGAGGCAGAGCAATTTTGGGTACATGGTTACACAGGGATACACCAGGTACAAACTGGGTACAAGTGGGTACAACTAATAATATTAATAGATTTTAAGCAGAGCAATTTTGGGTACATGTTTTGGGTACATGGTTACAAAGGGCTACACAAGGTACAAACTGGGTACAAGTGGTTACAACTAATAATATTAATAGATTTGAGGCAGAGCAATTTTGGGTACATGGTTTCAAGGGCTTTATATTCGGTATGACACCTCTGACTTAGGGGAGGAAGGGTGTAATAAAAACAAACGGAAAGCATTTCACCGATTATTACATCCTGTTTATTGGCACACATGGTGACAAAACTGAATTGTATGAAAATACAAAATGCCGACACAGACACGTCGACCGCACTGTTTATTCGGTATCGAACGGTATTAATTAGAAGGTGCCAGACGTGCAATATGGAACAATAGACCACTAAATCCATCATAGTTTAATTAAACAAGACAACTGAAGCCAAAATCAAGTCGAATTACCTAATGAGCCAGCATACTTATGTACTTACACGTATCATTGTGCATGTATTATGTACAATTTGCAGAGTCATATGATCATTGTCGCAGTTCCACCTATGGTCATATTATTTATTTCGTTTATTAAAGTTAAAACAGAAGTCCCTTTATAGAATGAAGAATAATCTCTCAGCTTGAATTTGAATTAGCCAGCTAGTTTAAATACTTTTCCCGAAAGAAATAAGAGTCATGTCACTCGCAGTTTCACATTCGGTCAAACGAACGTAATTATTCTTATTTAGTTGGTTTTTAGTAAAGCTTAAACAGACATCACTGTATAGAATAAAGAATTATATTTCAGCTCGTATTTGAATTAGCCAGCTAGCTTAAATACTTTTCCCAAAATAAACAAATCAGCAACAATATTTATATATATATATATTTTAAATTTGCCGAGTCACGTCACTGTCGCAGTTTTTCACATACGATCAAACGAACGTAATTGTTCTTATTAAGTTCGTTTTTAGTAAAGCTAAAACAGACATCACTGTGTAGAATAAATAAGTATCCTTCAGCTCGTATTTGAATTAGCCAGCTAGCTTAAATACTTTTCCCAAAATAAACAAATCAGCAACGATATGTATATATATTTTTTTAATTTGCCGAGTCACGTCACTGTCGGAGTTTCACATACGGTCAAACGAACGTGATTTTTGTTATTTAGTTCGTTTTAAGTAAAGCTAAAACCAACATCACTATATAGAATAAAGAATTATCTTTCAACTCGTCTTTGAAATAGCCGGCTATCGTAAATACTTTTCCCAAAACAAATAAGTTAAAGGGACACATGGCAATCTTGAAGTGTTAGGAATGGGTGTCTCGATTTATATATTCAGCATCATTTTTACTTTTACCCTGGTTACATTTAAATAAATTAAATTTACAGTATTCACTCTTTCGTCTTATTATACTATAAGTATTAATATATTATTGGTGCATTAATATCAAAAATTAAAAAGTATGCAAAAACAAATTGCTTAATACTATGATTCTTATAATTAATAATAACGATTGGAAAAATGCAAGTTATACAGAACAACACTCGGGACGCCATGAGTTTTTAAAAAATAAAAATTGCCGTGTGTTCCTTTAACAACGATATATATACTAGGTTTTCTTACATTTTATCAATTGGTAAGTTGGTGCGTAACTTAGCACAATGCGCATGCGCGAAAATACCTTAAATTATGTGATATTGGTGCTTTTGTTTTACAATGTGAATGAATGATTGAATCATGTTTTATGGCATTTAATTTAATAGGTCATGTGCCAAAAACTGATAAATATGAAATGAGGTTGTAATTAAAAATGTGAGTAAATTTATAAAGGTAAAACTATTTACAAATAAGGGGTGATATGGTAGTAATATAAACTATGTATATACGTTATGCGCAAAATGAGAATATGGAAAATTCCGGAATTGCTCTGCGCAAAGTAAGAATTCTTAAAATGCACGGCATTATCGGAATTCTCAAAATGCGCGGTTCAATTCCGGAATAGTCCGTGCGTAAAGTAGAAATTGGGACAAAGTAAGAATATGTTCGTTATCGTTAGTGCGCAAAGTAGGAAATGAAACAAAGTAGGAATATTTTCGTTAATCATATCTACTTTTTTACCACCTAAATATACATGGAAACGAATCTTCAAACTATCAATAAGCGTATACGAAAACGCACACTTCAGACAGAGGATGGCAATAGATAACGATTTTGCTCGCTTTAAACTATTGCACAATTCTTATAATAATGCCATAGTATGGTCACTGCCCCAAAACGCCAGTGAATTAGATCTATGCAACTGCATTGCCAACGTCATGGTTACCAAACCATACGATATTCTCCTCGTGTGTCCACAATGTGAATCAATATACACTGATCCCAATAGTCATGACATAGCTTCATGCTTATGCATAGAATCATTAAGAGCGGATTTTCTTAACAGCCCGGATGTTAATAACGTACATCTCCTTATAAATGCAGACTACGAGGATTTTATTCAAATTCTCTTAGGGCGCGAGATGCCAAAAGAGCTGACCGAAGGTAATAGACAATCTCTCATTCGATCCTTTAAATTTATTAAAAAGGCTATAAATACTTTTCAGACCGGCCATTAAAAGTATTATCAAACCAGAACTTCCATGAAGTGTTTAGAGTAACGCTTTTCAATGAATCTACCAATTTACGGTTTAGACTGTTCACATTTCCACCCGAGTAATCATTATATTCATATATCCTATCATATCAGGTTAGATATATAGATGTACCTGACAGCATATTTTTATAAATCACATACTATTGTGTAATGTGATTCTCCCTCTTATTTGTAACCTTTTTATTCTCGTTCCTTTCATTGCTATTGCATAAATGTAATTTGTATTAATCTTGTATATTTTGAATTAAATTGAGTATACAATTTGATTTTTGTTTACTTCATTCAAATAATCAACATATCATCAGTATATTAGTATAAGAAATTCTAAAGTAAAATAGCTATTTAATCCAGAAAATATGATGCATACGTCAGTAGGTAAAGCTAAAGAATCTAAAACAATTTTATGTTGAATCATGCCATCGTTAAAATCACTAACAGACTGTGATGTAGTTTGCTAAATGCGTTTGACAAAAGAGCATACAAATACTTAAATGTGTGTGTTTATTTTAAGCCGACAACCGTGGGTGTTCTTACATACCGATTAGGATATCCACGTTTTACATTCCGGATAGCTTTCCGCGTTTTACTTTGAATTTAATTGGGTTTTAAGGCGCTCCAACACATGAAAGGTTATATGGCGCCTAACTGGAATGAACATGCAAGGCTCATCCTCTACTTACATCAAGATAAAATATGTAGAATGGGTCTAGAACCTTCTTAACTGCAGAACTGTAGAGTTGCTGCAAATTATATAGTACATTAACGATGGAGCCACGTTTCCACGTTTGCGTACGCGGTGTCAAGACCTTGATGAACATGGTAAAAAATGAAAAAATGAATATGAATGGAGTGGGGGAGGGTGGTTGGTGGGGGAGGGGGCTCCTACCCCTGGCAACCTCACGGGGATCCGAGTATTACATGGTGGATGGATGCAAGAATATTCATAATGGCTAAATATTAAATTAATAACTTACTCAGAACACAATAATAACTAACGTTGCGACGTAATAACACGTTGCGACGTTGAGGGGGCATTCCATAGTTTAATGTACAGTTCTCAATAATCAAACCCATGACAAACCCTTAGCCTGAATCCTTGAGCAAAAATAAATCACATCATCATTGTGTCATACATTTCTTAGAAGACAATAAAATTACACATGTTTCCATACCAAATAAAAACATCAATAAACATTTTCTGTACAACTTTAGTCCCATTTCTTTAAGATTACCCCACCCCTCAAAACATGCTAAAAAAGCAATTTTAGCCAATATTTCAAATGTCAATAAATAAAAAAAATGAATTTTCCTAAGCATATCAGGGTCATGTCTGCAATCAAAAAGCTCTTGCATATTAGGAAATGCTGAGTTTTACATACCTTCTCTGGCATTTTAAAAAGTTATTCCATGTTGATCTTCCCGTGAGTCAAAATCAGCCATTTTATCTACTTTTTGGAAGTTTTTGCTACTTGAGCATTTTTCTATTTATAGCCTCCAAAAAACCCAAAGAATGCATATTCCAATACACCAAAAAATAAACTTAGAAGTACTCAAAACTGAAAACAACATCAAACATGTGCTTCATAATTATTATAAATACCGTCCATGGACCTAAAAGATGCTTTGTTGATTTCTTCCTGATTTACACCAAGGACATTCATGCGAAGCTGAGGAGTGCCCCCTGAGTGATGGCGTCAAAAAGTGCCGATAAAGTTCAATTAAGCGAAAAACTTTGCGAAACATACATAAACTGACCTAAAAAGTAATAAATAGATTAGTTAACTGCTCGAATCGATTATTGGGTAATCCTTCACTCGATGGTAGGCGTGTTTTGTTTTTCACTCACTCTCATACGCTCCTTTGTGAAAAGAACCACACGTCTATACCACTCTTGAAGGACATCCCAGCATTTAAATAATCTCTATATATCTTACATGATAGGTGACCTATGACGTCATGACGTAACGTAGATGTCGCCTTATTATAGCGTCATTGATTATAATAAGTCCTTACTTAGTGCACACTGGGAGAAAGATAATCCATTATGAGTTATCCATGTGAGATAGGTAAATCTCACCCTCGAGATCAGAATTGTAACCAGGAACTCGGCAGAGCCTCGTCCCTGGTTGCCATTTTGACCCCTCGTGTGAGCTTTCCCTATGTTACATATTTGTCTGTGATTTGTATAGGAAATACTGGACTAGAAAAGCTATAACCAGTGTCTTTGAGATACGGAAAATATCTCCGTAGGGAAATAAATGGTTCGCGATATAATAACGAATGCGAAGCAGCACTCGTTCTTATATCGGGGCAATTTATCTCCCTTGGGATATATTTCCTGTATCACAAACACATTGGTTATACAACTCGATACTCATGATGGATTCTTATAATATTTATGGGTAAAGATAATGTTAACATGCAGAACAACATGGAAAACATTAGTAGTCGGCAATGTCAACGTGCGACATGTCTCTGAGATGCAAGAGAAAGAAAGAAAGAGAAAGAAAGATGAATGAATGAATGAATGAATGAATGAATGAATGAATGAATGAATGAATGAATGAATGAATGAATGAATGAATGAACGAACGAACGAACAAACGCGAATGAACGAACGAACGAACGAACGAACGAATGAAGGTACGAACGAACGAACGAACGAATGGTGTTTTATGGCAAGTCGACAGATAAATAGGTCATATTTTGCACAAAAATCGACGAAAGATGAAGAAGTGAAATAATAATTTAGAAAATAACGTGAAAATGGGCTGATTATACTGTGTTCTAAGTGTTAGCACTAACATTACATCAATAATAATAATAATAATAATAAATTCTTTATTTCATGAAGGTACAACTCATTAAGATTATACAAACAATTGCACAACACTTATCTTCCATGAGGCCTTCTGATAACAACAGCAACTTATAAACAATAGCAAGTGAATACATGCACGTAACATTAATACTATGTTTCAAGCTGGCATTCAAAACAAGTATTCACTATTAACACAACTTAATTTGAGCAGAACACCTGTTATCTTGAAATAGAAATAATTTATAATTGTGTTTGAAAGCATAAATAGAAACAGAAGTCCGGATATTTTCTGGGATTGAATTCCAAGTCCGCATGGCAACATAGGTAAAAGATTGTTTTAAATATTCGGATTTAGGTCTAGGATGCTTAATGTCATGTTTAATGCATGATCTTAAATTATATCTGCTATTATCAGAAAATGTTATTAATTTACTTATGTATATTGGTGTAAGATTATGAATTGCTTTATAAACTAACACACCTACTTGAAATTTACATCTTGTTTCAAATGACATCCAATTTAACTCATTGAAAAGATTTGCAGAAGGTGTATGTAAAGGTTTTATCAAAATCCAGCGTGCGATGCTTTTTTGTAAAGTAACAACCTTTGTAAAATTTAATTTAGTACAATTACTCCAGAGGATAGATCCATAATCAAATATTGGAACTAAATATGCATTATAGAATAGCTTTTTCATATCAATTGTCAAATATTTAGATATTCGTCTTAAAAGAGTGAATTTACTCGATATATGATTACAGACTTTGCTTATCTGAACATCCCACTTTAGATGTTGATCTATTGTAATTCCGAGAAGTTTTTGAGAAGACACTGATTGTATCAGGCAATTATCTATCGAAAGCGTGAGTTTTCGAGAATGGTTTATTTTATATTTTGAACCTAATAGCATACATGTTGTTTTTGTAGGATTTATAACCATGTTATTTATAGTGCACCATTTATTTATGTTATTTAAGTCAGTTTGTAATTTATTCTCAATGGATGACACATCCAGCCCTGATGTATGTAGCGTAGAGTCATCAGCATACATGTCAACTGAAGCTTCTTTGGAAGCTAAAGGTAGATCATTTACATAAATCAAGAACAAAAGTGGTCCTAGGATAGATCCCTGAGGGACACCTGATTTGATGATTCTCTCCTCAGATTGATATTGTCCAACTCTGACTACTTGTGTCCTGTTAGACAAATATGACTGAAACCAACGTATTGTTAAAGTCGAAAAATGATACAAATGCAGTTTGTATAATAGTATCTCATGATCAACCATATCAAACGCCTTTCTCATGTCAAGGAAAACACTGCCAACAAAGTTTCCAGAATCAATTTGTTTCAACCAGCTATCAACAAGGTTAATAAGTGCTGTTTGGCAAGAATGATTTTTACGAAATCCAGATTGAGCCGAGTACAAAATATTAAATTGTTGAAAGAAAGAGTGCAGTTGCGCAGCAACATGCTTCTCAAATATTTTGGAAATTGTTGGTAATAATGAGATAGGTCTATAATTGTTCGGGTCATCTTTTGGTCCATTTTTGTGTATTGGTAACACGCATGCCTTTTTTAGCTGATCAGGAAATACGCCTTGATCTATGCATTTATTAATGATTGAAGTGATAGCATTAATGATACAATCCGATGCTGCTTTTATAATACGAGGTCCAATACCATCTATACCTTTTGCTTTATTTATATCTAATTTATCAATTATTAGCCTTACTTCGAAAATCGAGATGTAATCTATTTTAAATATTGCCTGTTTTAATTTATTATCAATACGTTTTTTTAATCCAGCGTAGTTATTTGCATATATTGGAGTTTTGTTTATTGTATTAGCAATATTAACAAAGTGGTCATTTAGAGCGTCAGCTATATTTTTCTCCCCCTCAGTTGTAACATTATTAATATTTAAAATTGGTGGTAATTTTATAACAGTTTGATTGGTCTGTGCAGATATTGATTTAAGATGCGACCAAATAAATTTAGAGTCTTTTTTATCTTTAATTGCATTTGCAAAAAACTTTTTCTTACCTAAAGTAATCAGATGGTTAGTTTTATTCCTCCATTTTTTATATTCTGGCCATTTTTTAGCTTTATTGAACTTATCACGTAATTTTCTTGCCTCTTTAATTTTATCAGAGTACCATTCAGGCTGTTTTGGGCGTTTAATTCGTCTCTGTTTTAAAGGAGCATGTTTAGAAAGAGCATAGTTTAACACTGAGTATAAATATGCAAGTGAAGTGTTTGGATCAGTGAGTGTTTCAGCAGTATTTATTCCTGAATTATATAACTCATTTTTAAATTCTTGTTCATCAAATTTGCCAAATGATCTGTAATTAATAGTTGTATGACCGTTTAGCGAATCTTGATTTTGTCGTTTAATTTTCCTAATAAAACATACTGGATAATGATCACTCATGCATATGAATGGTACATTTATTTCGATTACATTTTCAGGATGTGTAGTATAGATATGATCAATTATTTTAGAACTTGAAATTGTCACTCTGGTAGGCATGTTGATTAATTGCACAAGACCTTGATTAATGAGAAAATCTGACCATTTTTGATTGTCAAAGCCAGCCGTAGGAGAGTAATTGATATTAATATCACCTAGAATGTATATTTCTTCGATTTCCTTTGAGGAAACGCTATACTGATCTTCAAAAGTATCAATCCAAGATTGTAAAGAATTAGGAGGTCTATATATGAAAGACAGAATAAATGGCTTGCTATTTGGAAAACGTATTTCTAGCCAAATACTTTCTATTAAATCATTTTCAAGATCAAATCTACGTACAGATGGAATCTTATCACTAATATATACTAAAATACCACCTCCCTGTTTATGAGTTCTATCTTTTCTTTCGGATTTATATCCATTAACATGAAGTTCATTATCCGATACATTTTCGGAAAGGAATGTCTCACACAAGCCTAAAATATTGACAGAAGCATGATGCCGAAGAAGTAGTTTTAACTCGTCAAGCTTAGGCATTATATGTTGCACATTTAGGTTTGCTATTTTTAATCCCTTTTGTTTTAATTTGAAAAATGATTCCGAAATATGTGTGTTACAATGTATATCCATCCTTCCACTACCATCCAATTTACAATTTGTGCTAATAGGTTTCAGATATGTACAAGCACTATTATAACGATTTACATGTGTAACATTTAAACCACAAGTGTCGTTCGTGTAGCTATTTTCCTTCAAAGGTTCGGAAGTTTGAGTGTCATTAACATAGTTACTGTTAAGAGAACAATTTTCATTTTCGTTCACATGTTTGGAAGCTTGAGTATCATTTACAGAGTCATTTGTTTGAAAGCAAGTACACTTTACAGTATTACAGTGTGAACACAAATTTAAAAGAATATCGTACTTATTAGTACAGTTTGTGTGATAGCAGGGTTCGCTCTTGTTTTCCTATTGCCTCCATCTAAAGTCAACATTTCTATGGCTATATCTCCATCTCGGACGTATATATTGTCTTACAGTTTGGAAATCCTGATGGTTGTTATCAGTGCGGTGTTTAATAATCTCACAGGATTTATGTATGTTCTGTACGAATGTACTGGTCCCTTTGTTCGATAAATGTATACCGTCGCGCATGAAGAAATGTGTAGCGGCGGTCCCGTCCCCGTATATGTACGAGCTGAAGCATTCAATCACGTGCACTGAGTTAATTTCTGCCAGTTGTTTTATCGCATCGTTGTACGGAATGACATCGTATGAAACAATATTCGTATTGTACTAAATATGTTAAACATGTTTAAATACATTTCCAAATACATGCAGCATTAAACAATATCGTATAACATAACATAATTATATTCAACATTAATATCATTACGTGGCCGAAAATTAACTGTCATAACCCGTCTATCACGGGGTATGAAATAACTCTTTAATTTCTGTTAAAAAACCTGCATCTTGTAAAATTAAAACATTTAAATTATCATTTTAAACAGGTTATCGATTTTTGTTTCAGTGAAACATGTTTTATGTATGTTTATATTGTCGAAAATATACATTGTAAAACTGACTAATATAAGCTTCCCCATCGCTTAAAGGAATTAATGCATGGCCATGTAATGCAATAATAGTTAAATACAACGTTCGATTATCAGTCCTATTGTCAATTTATATATGATTGGTATATAAACAAACTTTACACTATTAAGAGAGTGTGTGTAATGTTGTTCAAAGGTGTGAAGGTGTCCACGCGCCGCTCCGTCACGCTTACAATTACTTGTGGACCTGAGATATGTTTGTCAATCATATTGTTTAAATGCAGTGAGATACGCCCTTTTATTTAATTAGCCAATCACAAAAACATAATTATTTAGCCATAATTTATTGACGTATATTAACATATCGGAATCGGTGAAAGTTAAAATTTAACTAGCTAGAAGAAATGTTAATTTTTTTTCATACTTAATGACGACAATATATGCATATTTCAAAATATTTTTTAATTTATAGCTGGAAATGCTATTTTTTTTTAGTTCGCGGCGTATTAGGCTTTTTTTGTTGTGTTTCTTTTTACATTTTTGCAAATTATTATTATTAATTATTATAATGTTAACCTATAACAACGCTAAAGAATAAAACACAACTATAATAAAGCAAAAAGACAGGATCCACCAACATAACTGTTAATCTGCAATTGATACATTGATGTGTATACATAAACATGATGCTACAAACATTGATTTACCCAGTTTTTGCATTGCTGTTGTACAATGTATCTATCTTTGTTATTTTTGAACTACTGTAAGAAGTATGACCACTAAAAAAAACATCTAAAAACAAAAAAAAACACAAAAAAATATTATAATTTCCAAAGACAATTTTCATTATACTGATAGATGATGATATTACACAACATATATTATATGTTTAAAGCTAAAAAAAGTTGTCCTAGCCAGGTGCAGGATAGGGCATACACGTTATACTCATTCATATGTATTACAAGGTGAGCAATTACCAGAATGTATACCCTCCTTTGCACCTTTAACGGTCAAACACATATTGTTGGAATGTGTAGACTTTGATCCTATGCGTCAAAGGTACTACAATGTTAATACTATGACCGAGTTATTTAATAATATAGATTTTAGTCTAGTTTGAGATTTCCTGAAGGAAGTCAGACTATATAAATCATTATATTATGTTCTTATATATATTTTATTTTTATATACCCGTTTTCGGGCATTAGTTGATTTACATATATAGTTTGTATTACTACCATATCATCCCTTACATGTAAATAGTTTTATCTTTATATATTTACATTAATTTTTAATTAATCCTTCATTTCTTCATCATTCATCAGTATTTACGCACAATATGACCTATTTGTTTGTCGACGTGCCGTAAAACACAATTCATTCATTCATTAAACATTACTGAATATTTACTAATTAAAAGTTACCTGGTGTAGCCCTATGTAACCATGTATCCAAAATTGCCCTGCCACAAATCTATTTATATTATTAGTTGTACCCACTTGTACCCAGTTTGAAACCTGGTGTATCCCTGTGTAACCAAGTACCCAAAATTGCTCTGCCTCAAATCTATTAATATTATTAGTTGTACCTCCTTGTACCCAGTTTATACCTGGTGTATCCCTGTGTAACCATGTACCCAAAATTGCTCTGCCTCAAACATATTCATATTATTAGTTGTACCCAGTTTGTAACTGGTGTATCCCTGTGTAACCATGTACCCAAAATTGCTCTGCCTCAAATCTATTAATATTATTAGTTGTACCCACTTGTACCCAGTTTGTACATGGTGTATTCCTGTGTAACGATGTACCCTAAATTGCTCTGCCTCAAATATATTAATATTATTAGTTGTATCCATTTGTACCCAGTTTGTACCTGGTGTAGCCCTTTGTAACCATGTACCCAAAATTGCTCTGCCTCAAATCTATTAATATTATTAGTTGTACCCAGTTTGTACCTGGTGTAGCCCTGTGTAACCATGTGCCCAAAATAGCTCCGCCTCAAATATATTAATATTATTAGTTGTAGCCTCAAATCTATTAATATTATTAGTTGTACCCACTTGTACCCAGTTTGTACCTGGTGTATCCCTGTGTAACCAAGTACCCAAAATTGCTCTGGCTCAAATCTATTAATATTATTAGTTGTACCTCCTTGTACCCAGTTTATACCTGGTGTATCCCTGTGTAACAATGTACCCAAAATTGCTCTGCCTCAAACATATTCATATTATTAGTTGTACTCAGTTTGTAACTGGTGTATCCCTGTGTAACCATGTACCCAAAATTGCTCTGCCTCAAATCTATTAATATTATTAGTTGTATCCATTTGTACCCAGTTTGTACTTGGTGTAGCCCTTTGTAACCATGTACCCAAAATTGCTCTGCCTCAAATCTATTAATATTATTAGTTGTACCCAGTTTGTACCTGGTATAGCCCTGTGTAACCATGTGCCCAAAATAGCTCTGCCTCAAATCTATTAATATTATTAGTTGTACCCACTTGTACCCAGTTTATACCTGGTGTATTCCTGTGTAACCATGTACCCAAAATTGCTCTGCCTCAAATATATTCATATTATTAGTTGTATCCACTTGTACCCAGTTTGTACACAAAATTGCTCTGCCTCAAAACTATTAATATTATTAGTTGAACCCAGTTTGTACCTGGTGTAGCCCTGTGTAGCCATGTGCCCAACATTGCTCTGCCTCAAATATATCAAAATTATTAGTTGTACCCACATGTACCCAGTTTATACCTGGTGTATCCCTGTGTAACCATGTACCCAAAATTGCTCTGCCTCAAATATATTCATATTATTAGTTGTACCCACTTGTACCCAGTTTGTACCTGGTGTATCCCTGTGTAACCCTGAATCCAAAATTGCTCTGCCTCAAATCCCTCTGTATCCATATACCCAAAATTGCTCTGCCTCAAATATATTAATATTATAAGTTGTACCTACTTGTACCCAGTTTATACCTGGTCTATCCCTGTGTAACCATGCCTCAAATCCCTGTGTAACTATGTACCCAAAATTGCTCTGCCACAAATCTATTAATATTATTAGTTGTAGCCTCAAATCTATTAATATTATTTGTTTTACCCACTTGTACCCAGTTTGTACCTGGTGTATCCCTGTGTAACCATGTACCCAAAATTGCTCTGCCTCAAATCTATTAATATTATTAGTTGTACCCACTTGTTCCCAGTTTAAACCTGGTGTATCCCTTTGTAACCATGTACACAACATTGCACTGCCTCAAACATATTCATATTATTATTAGTTGTACCCACTTGTACCCAGTTTGTACCTCTTGTATCCCTGTGTAACCATGTACCGAAAATTGCTCTGCCTCAAATCTATTAATATTATTAGTTGTACCCACTTGTACCCAGTTTGTACATGGTGTAGCTCTGTGTAACCATGTACCCAAAATTGCTCTGCCTCAAATCTATTAATATTATTAGTTGTAAGCAGTTTATACCTGGTGTATCCCTGTGTAACCATGTACCCAAAATTGCTCTGCCTCACATATATATTCATATTATTAGCTGTACCCACTTGTACGCAGTTTGTACCCAAAATTGCTATGCCTCAAATCTATTATTATTATTAGTTGTACCCAGTTTGTACCTGATGTAGCCCTGTGTAGCCATGTGCCCAAAATTGCTCTGCCTCAAATCTATTAATATTATTAGTTGTACCTCCTTGTACCCAGTTTATACCTGGTGTATCCCTGTGTAACCATGTACCCAAAATTGCTCTGCCTCAAACATATTCATATTATTAGTTGTACCCAGTTTGTAACTGGTGTATCCCTGTGTAACCATGTACCCGAAATTGCTCTGCCTCAAATCTATTAATATTATTAGTTGTACCCACTTGTACCCAGTTTGTACATGGTGTATTCCTGTGTAACGATGTACCCTAAATTGCTCTGCCTCAAATCTATTAATATTATTAGTTGTATCCATTTGTACCCAGTTTGTACCTGGTGTAGCCCTTTTAACCATGTACCCGAAATTGCTCTGCCTCAAATATATTAATATTATTAGTTGTACCCAGTTTGTACCTGGTGTAGCCCTGTGTAACCATATGCCCAAAATAGCTCTGCCTCAAATCTATTAATATTATAGTTGTACCCACTTGTACCCAGTTTATACCTGGTGTATCCCTGTGTAACCATTTACCCAAAATTGATCTGCCTCAAATATATTCATATTATTAGTTGTATCCACTTGTACCCAGTTTGTACACAAAATTGCTCTGCCTAAAAACTATTAATATTATTAGTTGAACCCAGTTTGTACCTGGTGTAGCCCTGTGTAGCCATGTGCCCAACATTGCTCTGCCTCAAATATATCAAAATTATTAGTTGTACCCACATGTACCTAGTTTATACCTGGTGTATCCCTGTGTAACCATGTACCCAAAATTGCTCTGCCTCAAATATATTCATATTATTAGTTGTACCCACTTGTACCCAGTTTGTACCTGGTGTATCCCTGTGTAACCCTGAATCCAAAATTACTCTGCCTCAAATCCCTGTGTATCCATATACCCAAAATTGCTCTGCCTCAAATCTATTAATATTATAAGTTGTACCTACTTGTACCCAGTTTATACCTGGTCTATCCCTGTATAACCATGCCTCAAATCCCTGTGTAACTATGTACCCAAAATTGCTCTGCCACAAATCTATTAATATTATTAGTTGTAGCCTCAAATCTATTAATATTATTTGTTGTACCCACTTGTACCCAGTGTGTACCTGGTGTATCCCTGTGTAACCATGTACCCAAAATTGCTCTGCCTCAAATCTATTAATATTATTAGTTGTACCCACTTGTTCCCAGTTTAAACCTGGTGTATCCCTTTGTAACCATGTACACAACATTGCACTGCCTCAAACATATTCATATTATTAGTTGTACCCACTTGTACCCAGTTTGTACCTCTTGTATCCCCGTGTAACCATGTACCGAAAATTGCTCTGCCTCAAATCTATCAATATTATTAGTTGTACCCACTTGTACCCAGTTTGTACATGGTGTAGCTCTGTGTAACCATGTACCCTAAATTGCTCTGCCTCAAATCTATTAATATTATTAGTTGTACACTCTTATACCCAGTTTATACCTAGTGTATCCTGTGTAACCATGTACCCAAAATTACTCTGCCTCAAATATATTCATATTATTAGTTGTACCCACTTGTACTCAGTTTGTACCTGGTGTATCCCTGTGTAACCATGTACCCAAAATTGCTCTGCCTCAAATCCCTGTGTAACCATGTACCCAAAATTGCTCTGCCTCAAATGTATGAATATTATTAGTTGTACCCACTTGTACCCAGTTTATACCAGATGTATCCCTGTGTAACCATGCCTCAAATTCCTGTATAACTATGTACCCAAAATTGCTCTGCCTCAAATCTATTCATATTATTAGTTGTAGCCTCAAATCTATAATATTATTAGTTGTACCCACTTGTACCCAGTTTGTACTTGGTGTATCCCTGTGTAACCATGTACCCAAAATTGCTCTGCCTCGAATCTATTAATATTATTAGTGTACCCACTTGTACCCAGTTTATACGTGGTGTATCCCTGTGTAACCATGTACCAAAAATTGCTCTGCCTCAAACATATTCATATTATTAGTTGTACCCACTTGTTCCAGTTTGTACCTGGTGTATCCCTGTGTAACCATGTACCCAAAATTACTTTTCCTCAGATCTATTAATATTATTAGTTGTACCCACTTGTACCCAGTTTTTACATGGTGTATCCCTGTGTAACCATATACCCTAAATGTCTCTTCCTCAAATCTATTAATATTATTAGTTGTATCCTTTTGTACCCAGTTTGTACCTGGTGTAGCCCTTTGTAAACATGTACCAAAAATTGCTCTGCCTCAAATTTATTAATATTATTAATTGTACCCACTTGTACCCAGTTTGTACCTGGTGTATCCCTGTGTAACCAAGTACTCAAAATTGCTCTGCCTCAAATCTATTCATATTATTAGTTGTACCCAGTTTGTACCTGGTGTAGCCCTGTGTAGCCATGTGCCCAAAATTGATCTGCCTCAAATATATTAATATTATTAGTTGTACCCACTTGTACCCAGTATGTACCTGGTGTATCCTTGTGTAACCATGTACCCAAAATTGCTCTGCCTGAAATCTATTACTATTATTAGTTGTACCCACTTGTACCCAGTTTGTACCTGGTGTATCCTTGTGTAACCATGTACCCAAAATTGCTCTGCCTCAAATATATTACTATCATTATTTGTACCCACTTGTACCCAGTTTGTACCTGGTGTATCCTTGTGTAACCATTTACCCAAAATTGCTGTGCCTCAAATCTATTAATATTGTTAGTTGTATCCACTTTTACCCAGTTTGTACCTGGTATAGCCATTTGTAACCATGTACCCAAAATTGCTCTGCCTCAAATCTATTAATAGTATTAGTTGTACCCGCTTTGACCCAGTTTGTACCTATTGTATACCTGTATAACCATGTTGCCAAAATTGCTCTGCCTCAACAATATTCATATTATTAGTTGTATCCACTTGTACCCAGTGTGTACCTAGTGTAGCCTTTTGTAACCATGTACCCAAAATTGCTCTACCTCAAATATATTAATATTATTTGTTTTACCAATTTGTACCCAGTTTGTACCTGGTGTATCCCTGTGTAGCCATGTGCCCAAAATTGCTCTGCCTCAAATATATTAATATTATTGGTTCTACCCACTTGTACCCAGTTTATACTTGGTGTATCCCTGTGTAACCATGCCTCAAATCCCTGTGTAACAATGAACCCAAAATTGCTTTGCCTCAAATCTATTAATATTATTAGTTGTACCCACTTGTACGCAGTTTATACCTGGTGTATCCCTGTGTAACCATGTACCCAAAATTGCTCTGCCTCAAACACATTCATATTATTAGTTGTATCAACTTGTACCCAGTTTGTACCTGGTGTATCCCTGTGTAACCGTGTACCCAAAATTGCTCGGCCTCAAATCTATTAATATTATTAATTGTACCCACTTGTACCCAGTTTGTACCTGGTGTATCCCTGTGTAACCATGTACCCTAAATTGCTCTGCCTCAAATCTATTAATATTATTAATTGTATCCATTTGTACACAGTTTGTACCTGGTGTATCCCTTTGTAACCATGTACCCGAAATTTCTCTGCCTCAAATCTATTAATGTTATTAGTTTTACCTAGTTTGTACCTGCTGTAGCCCTGTGTAACCATGTGCCCAAAATTGCTCTGCCTTGAATATATTAATATTATTAGTTGAACCCACTTGTACCCAGTATGTACCTGGTGTAGCCCTGTATAACCATGTGTCCAAAATTGCTCTGCCTTAAATCTATTAATATTATTAGTTGTACCCACTTGTACCCAGTTTATACCCGGAGTATCCTTGTGTATCCATGTACCCAAAATTGCTCTGCCTCAAATATATTCATATTATTAGTTGTACCCAATTGTACCCAGTTTGTACCTGGTGTAGCCCTGTGTTACCATGTACCCAAAATAGCTCTGCCTCAAATATATTCATATTATTAATTATACCCACTTGTACCCAGTTTGTACCTGGTGTAGCCCTTTGTAACCATGTACCCAAAATTGCTCTTCCTCAAATCTATTAATATTATTAGTTGTACCCACTTGTACCCAGTTTGTACCTGGTGTATCCCTGTGTAACCATGTACCCAAAATTGCTCTGCCTTAAATTTATTAATATTATTAGTTGTACCCAGTTTGTACCTGGTGTATCCCTGTGTAGCCATGTACCCAATATTGGTCTGCCTCAAATCTATTAATGTTATTAGTTGTACCCACTTGTATCCAGTTTGTACCTGGTGTATCCCTGTGTAACCATGTACCCAAAATTGCTCTGCCTCAAATCTATTAATATTATTAGTTGTACCCGCTTGTACCGAGTTTGCACCTGGTGTATACCTGTGTAACCATGTACCCAAAATTGCTCTGCCTCAAATATATTTATATTATTAGTTGTACCCACTTGTACCAAGTTTGTACCTGGTGTAGCCTTTTGTAACCATGTACCTAAAATTGCTCTGCCTCAAATTTATTAATATTATTTGTTGTACCCATTTGTACCCAGTTTGTACCTGGTGTATCCCTGTGTAACCATGTACCCAAAGTTGCTCTGCCTCAAATCTATTAATATTATTAGTCGTACCCATTTGTATCCCTCCGTAACCATGTACCCAAAATTGCTCTGCCTCAAATCTATTAATATTATTAGTTGTATCCCCTTGTACCCAGTTTGTACCTATTGTAGCAATTTATAACCATGTACCCAAAATTCCTCTGCCTCAAATCTATTAATAATATTAGTTGTACCCACTTGTACCCAGTTCGTACCTCTACTGCTACTGCTACTGCTACTGCAACTAGTACTATGTATTAATATGTGTCTTCATATTAATGAATTATAATAATGTAATTCCTACGATTGGAATGTACTAAATAAAAGAACGACTCTGTGTTCTAACAACGATGTTTATTCATTGAGTGACTGTATTAAACTGTGCCTGCTATTAAAGAGGCAATGTAAAGTTAAGCATGTAGAGTATGTGATCAAGGGCAATAACAGTGTATAGTAAAATGTAGTATTTATAGATAGTAGTTATACATCTTGAAACATCTTCCGTCTGCAAAATTTAAAATAATGTTTTTATTTTAAACACTTTAAAAGTCATTATAACTATAAGAATTAATTTGCAATATTAATTAAATTCCATTCAAAAAATGCACTTTAAATTCACACAAGGTACAATCAATCTGGTATGATAAAATAGTTCTCATTAATTCTCAATTAACTTGAGTTCAAATAGTTTCCTGTGAGCTAATGTACTGTGTCCAAATCAATTTGTTTCGTCAATTCCATCCTTTCAAATTAGCTGTCAGTTTAAAGGATAAATTGTTCACAAATCTTATACAGCACATGTTGATGTGTTGAAGTTAATTTTCAACGGCAGTAAAAATTCCGACATTGATAAGTTTGACATTTGATAAGTTCATGTAAACATTGCAAAGTCTAGCTGTCTATGTTTTTGTTTTCAATATCCAAATTGCTGATGTATTTTGGATTCGGTTTAATTTGACGGCCAGACCTAGTCGTATATATGTCTGATTTTGCTGTATTTTGATTGGCATTTTCCTGAGTAGAGAGAGAGATCTGTGGTGAGGTTTCTAGTGGGGATTTGTCTAACAGGGGGATTTTGGATGGGGTATTTGGTGTTTGGGTTTCATTTATTGCTGACGGTAGCAAAACCTCGTTCTCTGTGAAATCGGGTTCTGGGGAAAATATTTGTTCATTTGTCTTCATAAGATGACGTCTGTTTCTAATATACTGGGCACCATCTGGTGTACGGATTTGGTATGATCTGGAAGCTTTCTGATCCGTAACTATACAAGGTTTCCATGTTCCTTGTTTATACCTAATAGTTTCTCCTATTTGCAAAGGCTTTAGGGGAGCGGCAGTTTTGTCATCATTTTCCTTCTGTTTACTTTGCTTCGAAGCAAGGGCGGATCTTACTTTTTGGGGAGTTTCAGCTTTTGGGCACAATTTTTCTACATTCATAGGTAGAAATGATCGAATATTTCTGCCCATTAGCAGCTGTGAGGGGGAGTAACCTATGTTTAGGGGAGTCGCGCGGTACTCTAATATTGCAATTAGAGGATCGGTTCCGGCTTGCTTTGACTTTTTAAGAATGCGTTTCACGATTCCTACATACTTTTCGGCCATACCATTTGAATTACTCATGTACGGTGAAATAGTGACATGATTAATGTCCCATTCTTTTGTGAAGTTTTGAAACTCGGAACTTGTATAGTATGATGCATTATCAGAGACAAGTTTCATTGGAATCCCGTGTCGCGAAAACCAATTTCTCATTTTCTTTATAACCGAACTAGTTTTCGTGCTTGACAGTTTCTCAACTTCGAAATAGTGCGAGTAATAGTCAACGATTAACAGGTAATCGTCACCATCAAGAGTGAATACGTCAGTGGCAACGTTTTGCCAGGGGTACTCTGGTACTTATTGTGAGATCTGAGGTTCTTTGGGATTCGAACATCGGTGTTCGAGACAAATTTCGCATTGTTGTACTACTCTTTCGATATCTGACGTGATTCCGGGCCAGAACATTGTCAAACGTGCTCTATTTGTCACCTTATCTATACCGAAGTGACCAGAATGTAAAATATCTAGCATATTTGACCTTAGAGCTTTCGGAATGATTAATCGCTGACCTTTGACGATAATATCGTCAATAACCGATAATTCATCACGATAATTCCAGTAGTGACTTAACTGTTCAGGGCATTGTTGACGTTTTTCGGGCCATCCATTTTGAATGACGTCTTTGAGCATTTGTAACTCGGGGTCTTGCTTTGTGTGTGACCTTATTTCTTGCATTTTTCTATCACTGACAGGTATTTCTTTCATTACGAAATTGACGTGATGGTTGGTAGCCTCAGATAGTTCTGGATACGTGTCTGGCAAGAAATGTCTTGACAGAGTATCGGCTAGCGGTATTTCTGTACCGGGCTTGTGTTCAAGAACTATGTCATAGCCTTGAAGTTGTAATAACATTCGCTGTAATCTCGCGGGTGCACTGTGCATTGGCTTTTTCATAACTGCCAGCAGCGGTAGGTGGTCAGTTTGAACCAAAACACGGCGTCCGTAAATGTATTGGTGAAAACGTTTACACCCGAACACGATTGCGAAAAACTCTTTTTCTATTTGCGCGTAGTTTACTTCAGTAGGGGTCAATGACTTACTAGCGTACGCGATTGCTCTATTTTCTTGCAATAGACCTACACCTAACCCATATTTCGAGCTGTCACATTGCATGATTAATGGTTTGTCGGGGTCGTAAAAGGCAAGTACTGGACCAGGACATTGTGTCAACAGGTCTTTGACTTTCTGGAATGCCTCCTTCTGAGGTTCCGCCCAGTGAAATAATACTTCTTTGTTCAATAACTGGCGTAGCGGGCTAGTTATTTCAGATAAGTTCGGCACGAAACGCGCGAGATATACAACCATGCCTAATATGCGTTATAACTCTGCCCTATCTTTCGGCGGTTTCATGTCTCTGATCGCAGATACCTTTTTAGGGTCAGGCTTTAACCCATCCGACGAGAGAATATGTCCGAAATAACTTAATTCCGACACACCGACTTCGAGCTTATCGCGGTTTAAACGGATGCCCTGCTGTTGGCATCGTTCTAACAGGTTCCTAAGGTTCTGGTCGTGTTCTTGAACCGTACGTCCGAACACACATATGTCATCACATATGACCGCGCAGCCTTCAAGACCGTCCAGGCATTCATCCATTTTGCGCTGAAACTCGTCTTGGCTTGAAACAAGACCGAACGGGAGCCGTTTATACATAAATCGACCTATCGGGGTATTGAACGTGGTAAGAACTGCGGATTCTTCGTCTAATACCATTGACCAGTAACCGTTTTTGCAATCCATTTTCGTCCATACTTTCGCATCTGAAAGCATTGGCAAAATGTCATCAAGCGTTCTCATTGGGTAATGCGGCCTTGATATAGCCTTATTAAGGTCCTTTGGGTCGAGACAGATTCGGACCTTGTCTTTACCTGGCTTGCTTACAACAACCATTGAGTTGACCCATCGGGTAGGCTTTTTTACTTTTTCTATGATCCCGGACTTTTCCATTCGGGTCAATTCATTCTTGACTTTGTCTTGCAAAGACACAGGGACGCGCCTAGGGGTGTGTACAACTGGGGTAATTTCAGGGTTAACCTTAATTGACACCTCACCGTCAAGGCGGCCAATACCAGTAAACAAAGTGGGGAATTCTGAAAGCACAGATTCCTTACTTAGGGGTTTGCTATCTACAGACATAACAACTTGGATAAGGTTAAAATCAATACATGACCTTAGTCCAAGGATAGGACATCTACTTGTGTTGTCATCGACAACATAAAAGACCATGTTGTCTGTCTGAGAGTGTCTCCTACATTGGAGGGTTATTTTTCCTAAAACATTTAGGTTTTCGCCATTGTATGCTGTTAATTTGCATTTAGCCTTTTGGAGAGGGGCCTTGACCTTCAGGCTTTTAAAATGGCTTTCGGGCAAGATGTTACAGCTTGCGCCGGTATCTAACTTGAAGGGTATTGAAACACGTTGGGGGCCAACCAAAATATTACAAAATACCTGATCACTCCCGATAGCATCCACGTAAAAATCCAAGTCATCACTAGTGTCACTTAAATTTTCTTCGAGTTCACATATTCCTTTTTTGTTTTGTCTGCACATTTTGTGAAAATGATTCCATTTCAAACAGTTATTGCATTGTTTTCCCTTGGCTGGGCACGGCGATGATTTGTTGTGGCTGTATCCACAGTTTGGACATTTCTTGGAAGGCGTCGATGTCGGCGGATGTTGTCTGGCTTCCTGCAGTGACTTCCGGTTGGGCGTCTTCTTGGGTATGGATGGTTTTGATTGTTTAACTTCTCTGTGTTTTCCACGGATGGCTCCAACTTCGTGTGGTGGATTAGAGCCATGATTTATTGTCCTGAGTTGTTTTTGCGCGTACTCATAGCTTTGTGCGATTTGAATCGACTTTTCAAGTGTCAATTTATCACCTTCGCTCAGTAGTTTCTCTCTGATTTTCTTTGAGTTTAGTCCAAACACAAGACGATCACGTATCATCTCTTCCTTATTTGGATAGTTGCAGTCTTTTACGTGTATTTTTAGTTTTGTTACATAATCCTCGATGGATAGTTGTTCCTGAACAATATTGTTAAACTGGTACCGCTTGAATACCGAGTTAACCTTTGGTTCCACATACCCGTTGAACTTCTCATATAATTTGCTGAGTTTTTTGGCATCATCGGCCGATAAGTCCCATGACTTAAAAACTTCACGGCCTTTGTGGCCAACCCACAATAGCAAGTACGTGCATTTCTCAGCTTCGTTTTTATCAGTTAATGGACCACTGAATATTAATGAAATATGTTCATGAAACTGCTTCCACTGTTCAATAAGGTTTGATGAGTTCCAATCAATTTTGGGTGTTGGAATTCCCGTTAATTCCATATTTGAAACACTATATTACAGTTTAATTACTTCATAAAACTGTAGAAATGAATGTTATTAATCCGTTATAAATAAATTCTTACTGTGGAATGTTAGATTAACGGAACTTAAATTCACTCTCTGAATTTAAATGTTAAAATTTCAATTAACACAAAATATCCTTTTGATGTTAAATCAAAAAACACTTCTGACACCATGTATTAATATGTGTCTTCATATTAATGAATTATAATCATGTAATTCCTACGATTGGAATGTACTAAATAAAAGAACGACTCTGTGTTCTAACAACGATGTTTATTCATTGAGTGACTGTATTAAACTGTGCCTGCTATTAAAGAGGCAATGTAAAGTTAAGCATGTAGAGTATGTGATCAAGGGCAATAACAGTGTATAGTAAAATGTAGTATTTATAGATAGTAGTTATACATCTTGAAACATACTACTACTTCTACTACTACATATACTACTACTACTACTACTACTACTACTCATAATAATAATAATAATAAATTTACGAACACGTACAGTTTTACAAACTAAGTTTTAAAAGAAGAAAAGGTCGAACCGTATTTCGCCCTAAGAGTCCTTTGGAATTGATTTGGTTACCTCCCGTAATTCATATGCCTCCATTTACTAGACTAATATTGAGCACATTTTCTTAAAGGTTAAATTGATGCTAGAGTTTTAAAAAAGAGATTTAAGAACGTTACACTAGATCTAACGGAAAACGAATGTGCTTACTTGTTGTTCGTTGCAGGTTAGTAATGCTTCTCGGGTTTGTTAGCCAAGCTTTTCGTTTAATAATAATATCAATGATTATCATTTAAAACCATTACTGCATTAGAACTAAAATACTAATGAATAGAGTGTAACTGTTATCCTTGTCAAATTTATTTGACGTCTGGGTGCCTAGTTTTTTTGTTTTTCACATACGGACGTTTATTCTTAAATTCACTATTTTATCTAGTTTTGCTAGCCCAAAACGGGATGTGTAAACATGTAGATAACGTTTACTATTCTGAAGAAGAAAAAATGTTGGAAATTCAAGATGGCCGCCACGTCTAAACATAGATTTTTAAAAAACAAATTTGTAGCCACTACTTCTTGAAAACTATAAGTGATATCAGGGAGTAAGTATACGTATACTTACTCTCTGGTGATATTGATGTGGGACGTTTTCAAAAATGATCAGCATGACAGATGTTGGTCCTTGTTGAAAATTATTTTGATTCGACATTAAACATGGCTGCAGCGGCTATCTTTGTTCACATAGAGTTATATAGTAACAACTTATAGTGACTACCCTTCTGCAACTACTTGGCAAATTTCCATGAAACTTCACAGGAATGCTGATCTAGCTATCAACACATATCAGTAGAGCTTCAAGGTCATTGACCTCTTGTTTAGCTACTACTTCTTGAAAACTGTAAGTGATATTGATATGGGGACGTTTTCTAAAATGATCAGCATGGCATGATGTTGGTCCTTGTTAACAATTATTTTGATTCGACATTAAACATGGCTGCAGCGGCCATCTTTTTTTTTTACATGGAGTCATATAATAAATAATTGTAGCGACTACTCTTCTGAAACTACTTAAAGGATTTTCATGAAATTCACAGGAATGTTGCTCTTGATGTCTAGTTGGTCCTAGCAGAATTTCAGCTCGGCCGGTCAATATGGCTGCCACGACTAAAAACAGATTTTTAAAAAACAAAATTGTAGCGACTACTTCTTGAAAACTATAAGTGATACAGACCCAGTTGCATTCAAGTACCTCAAAAATGCATTCCGTTAGTTTGCCGTTTGCACTCTGTTTGCATTTCATTTTTATGAATGCATTTTTTAAAATGCAAATCATTTGCGTTTTTGAATGCATTCAGCGTTTATAAACGAAAGTATGTGCTCATTTAAATGAACGGAACGAACGCAACATAATGTGTGCATTTAAATGCACAAACGGAGAAAATGCAATTGCATTCGTTCGTTCAGCGTTTACCAATCGCAACATTTCTGACGATTAAACTACGCATGATGTCCAGTCATGCGATTCTTACGAGTCGGCGACTAATGTTTTTGATCATATTGAAGAATGTGTGCTTTGGTTGACATTATTTGGTGGTGCACATTGATGATTATTCTGTTTTCTTCCGGGTTTTTGTCATTTTCATCAAAAATGTAACATACTTGACACTATATAAAAATATGCCGTCTGACTTACCAACATTATTTCAGTTTTATATTGAAATAATATAAAGTTTGTGCTACAAAATAAATACATTTCCTATTTTAAATCAGTAAAAATGAAAGTGTGTAATCATGCTTAAAAAACACCATTTACACAGTGTATTTCTTTATATTAAAATACTGTGAAACGCACTTCGTTTAAGTCGAGATTTCAATTATGTACTCAAAAGGATAATATTGAAAGTTATCCGAAATAGCGAAATGCATTTGCGTTCATTTCGTTCATATTCAGCGTTTAGCGTTTTAAAAAATGCTTTCATCGTTCGTTTTTTAAAACGCTGAACGCTGAAAATGAACGAAACGATCGCAACGAACGAAATGCATTTTTAAAATAGAGATCTTGCAACGTTCATTCTGCGTTCATTTTCCGTTCGTACAGCGTTCGTTCTGCATTTATTTGGGGTACTTGAACGTAACTGGGTCTGTATAGATATGGGACCTTTTCTAAAATGATCAGCATGACATGATGTTGGTCCTTCTTGAAAATTATTTTTATTTGACATTAAACATGGCTGTCAGCGGCCATCTTTGTTTACATAGAGTTATATAGTAAGATCTTGTAGTGACTACCCTTCTGAAACTACTTGGCAGATTTTCATGAAACTTCACAGGAATGCTGATTTAGCTATCAACACATAGACGTTTTCTAAAATGATCAGCATGACATGATGTTGGTCCTTGTTAAAAATTGTTTTGATTTGACATAAACATGGCTGCCAACGGCCATCTTTGTTTACATAGAGTTATATAGTAAAACTTATAGTGACTACCCTCTGAAAGTACTTGGCAGATTTTCATGAAACTTCACAGAAATGCTGATCTAGCTATCAACACATATCAGTAGAGCTTCAAGGTCATTGACCTCTTGTTGAGCTACTACTTCTTGAAAACTATAAGTGATATTGATATGGGACTTTTTTCTAAAATGATCAGCATGACATGGTTTTGATCCTTGTCGAAAATTGTTTTGATTCGACATTAAGCATGGCCGGCCATCTTTGTTTACATATAGTTATAAAAAAAAATGTTGCAACTACTCTTCTGAAACTACTTGACTGATTTTCATGAATCTTTACAGGTATGTTGCTCTTGATATCTAGTTAATCGTAGTAAAATTTCAGGTTGGCCCGAAACTCAAGATGACAGCTAACATTACATTTTTAAAAAAAAGATTGTAGCGACTACTTCTTGAAAAATATAAGTGATATTGATATGGGACTTTCTCGAAAATGATCAGCATGTTGGTCCTTGTTGAAAATCATTTTGATTCGACATTAAACATGTCTGTTAGCTGCAATTTTTTTTACATAGAGTTATATAGTAAAAAACTTGTAGTGACTACTCCTCTGAAACTACTTGACTACACGACAGCTGACATTAGATTTTTAAAAAACAAGATTGTAGCGAATACTTCTTGAAAACTATAAGTGTTATTGATATAGGATTTCTCTAAAATGCTCAACATAATTGACAGACATGATTACTTACATAGAGTTATATAGTAAAAAACTTATAGTGACTACTCCTCTGAAACTACTTGACGGGTATTTATGAAACTTCACAGTAATGTTGCTCTTGGTGTCCAATTGATCCTAACAATCTTTCAGGTCGGCCGGAAATTTAAGATAGCCGTCACGGCTAAAATTTAATAAAAAAAACAAGTTTGTAGCGATTACTTCTTATAATCTATAATTTAAACATATTTTATTGCCAGTATATAATCGCAAAAGGGTTGGGCTACAAGTTCTTACAACATTAGTTAATGCCCTTCCCGACAAAATAGTATACACACAAAGTTAGACAATTACATAGGTAAATATACATAACTTGCACATAATAGCATGATTAGAGAAAAGGTAGTGAGAAAGAAAAACTAGGAACTAGTGAAGAAAAAAGGAAAAAAAGAAGAAGTATAGAGATTGTGTCAAGTTCGAAAGATAATCTATAAGTGATATATGGGACTTTTTCTAAAATGATCAACATGACATGGTGTTGATACTTGTCGAAAATTATTTGAATTTGACAAAAAACATGGCCACCAACGGCCACCTTTCTTTACATAGAGTTCTATAATAAAAACGTGTAGCAACTAATCAAACTACTTGACAGATGTTCATGAAACTTCACAGGAATTTTGCACTTGATGTCTTGTTGATCCAAACGAAATTTCAGGTCAGCCGGAAATTCAAGATGGCCACCAAGGTTAAAAATAAATAAAAAAAACCAAGGTTGTAACACCTACTTCTTGAAAACTATCAGTGATATTGATATGGGACTTTTTCTAAAATGATCAGCATGTGATGATGTTGATCCTTGTAGAACATTATTTTGATTCGACATTAAACATGGCTGTCAGCGGACATCTTTGTTTACATAGAGTTATATAGTAAAAGCGTGTAGCGACTACTCCTCTGAAACTACTTGACGGATTTTCATGAAACTTCACAGGAATGTTGTTCTTAATATCTAGTTAATCCTTGTAGGTTTGCCGGAAATTAAAGGTGGCCGCGACAGCTAAAATTAGATTTTTAAAAAAACAGGATTGTAGCGACTACTTCTTGAAAACTGTAAGCGATATTGATATGGCACTTTCTCTAAACTGATCAACCTGCAATGATGTTGGTTCTTGTTGAAGATTTTTTTGATTCGACATTAACCATGGCTGCCAGCGGCCATCTTTGTTTACATAGAGTTATATAGTAACCATTGTGGCGACTACTCCTCTGAAACTACTTCACAGATGTTCATGAAACTTCACAGGAATCTGATCTAGCTATCAAAACCTATCAGCAGAGCTTCAAAGTCATTGACCTCTTGTTTACATACAGTAAGCATTTTTTATGCTCCCCGAAATTTCCGGGGAGCATCTAGTTGCCATCATGTTTGTCCGTATGTTTGTCTGTCGATAAGTTTGCCCGTCTGTCCAGCTTTCTTGACCGATTAACTCTATGGTTTTCATGAAACTTCACAGGAAGTATAAGTAGATTAAATATCTAGTAGCGCATATTGTCAGGACGTTCCAGTTGAATGATTTTTGCGGAGTTATGGGACTTTAAAGATTTTAAATCAAAAGCTTGCTGATCAACTCCTAAACTTTTCGTCTGATTTTCATGATACTTTATAGGAAGTATCACTAAGATGTCTTGTATCGCATATTGTCAGGACTTTCTAGTTGAATGATTTTTGGGAGTTATGGGACTTTCAAATGGAAATCATTTCCGCACAACCGCGCCTACATTTTTTAAAATCGGATTTTCACAAAACTTGAAAGGAAGAATAAATATGATGTCTAGTAGCGCATATTGTTGGGATGTTTCGGTTAAAAAATAATTGGCAGAGTTATGGGACATTTGAGTTTTTTTAAAAAAAATACAAAGCTCGTCGGCTCCACTCCTTCGATATTTTTCATCCGATTGTATTTTACATGTGTACCTTGATCAGCGAGCGTTCATCGGTTATGCCGATTTCTTGTTTTTACAAGGTTTACTCTTCTAAAAAAGTTCACAATATCCCATCTTTAGTAGGGGAAAGAATTGATAAACACTGGCAATGAAGACGTACTGTTCATGCTTATACTACACCGTATTATAAACTCTTACGAAATATCATGTTAAGTGTGCGACTTGTGTTTATTTCAGACATCAACATAATACGACATTGGACCATGCACAACCATCTTTAAACCACTATAGATATACATACATCAGAGTTATCTACCCAATGAATGAGTGCATCAAATGTTTTTTCCAGTATGTACAGATATAGGCAAGACAACAGTCGAGTGTTTTAGTTAGGAGAAAATGATTTAGCCAATAGGCAATCTTACACTTCATATGCACATACGTACAAGCAAGACAACATGTAAGTTCAGTGAGTGTATTTAATGGTTTACCCACTCATGTGATCATAAAACAACACAGGCGCTTTCATACAAGCGTGACAGCCTTAACATGTAGCAATTACAACAAACGATTTGCCCAGACAAGCCATCTGGAGACACATGCGCACAAATACAGACAAGACGCCGTATAAGTGTAGTGTATGTAGGGAAGGATTTACCAAATTAAGACACTTCTTAAAGCGTTTATAAGGATTTACCTATCAAGACACTTCTTAAAGCGTTTATAAGGATTTACCTATCAAGACACTTATTAAAAAAAGCGTGCATAAATAAAAAGCGTTTATTAGGATGGGAAAAGGCACGATCCCTGCATTAAACCAAGGTACTAACCATAACACCACGCGGCACCTCTTATAAAAAACAGGCGCATTCATACAGACGAGAAACCAGTTAAGTGTAGGGTATGCTGCAGGAAAGTGTTTATACATTCAATCGGTCTAAAAATAAACTTGTTCTTGTATACTGAAAAAACAACTCATTTAAGTTTAGCGAGTACGGCAAAGGGTCTGCCCAATCAGGTGATCTTAATTTGAGTGTAGGATGTGCAGCAAAGGGTTTATGTAGTCAAGTAATATTAAAACGAACATGCGCAAACATACCGACGAAACACCCTTTACGTGTAGCGTGTGCAACAAAGGCTTTACTCAGTCAGGCCATGTTAAAACACACATACGCACACACATAAGCGAGACACCATTTCATTGTAGTATCTGCAGCAAAGGCTTTACTCAGTCAGGTAATCTTAAAATGCACATGGGCATACATACATGCGATAAACCATTTAAGTGTGGCGTGTGTAGTAGTGGGTTTACTCTATCATGTAATCTAAAAACACACATGCTTATACATACCGGCGACACACGCTTTACGTGTAGTGTGTGCAGCAAAGGGTTTACCCAGTCGGGTGGTCTTAAAAGACACATGTGTATACATACAGGCGAAACACCCTTTAAGTGTAGCCTGTGCAGCAAAGGGTTTAGCCGGTCAGACCATCTTAAAGAACACATGCTCATACATACAGGCGAGACACCATTTAAGTGTAGCCTTTGCAGCAAATTTTTTAGCCGGTCAGACCATCTCAAAGGACACATGCGCCAACATACAGGCGAGACACAATTTAAGTGTAGCCTGTGCAGCAAAGGGTTTAACCACCCAAGTGATCTTAAAAAGCACATACGCGTACATACAAACGAGACATTGTTTAAGTGTAGCATGTGCAGCAAAGGGTTTAGCAGGTCAGGCCATCTTAAAGTACACATGCGCATACATACAGGCGAGACACCATTTAAGTGTAGCATGTGCAGCAAAGGGTTTAGCAGGTCGGGCCATCTTAAAGTACACATGCGCATACATGCAGGCGAGACACCATTTAAGTGTAGCATGGGCAATACAAAAATTACCGATTCACGCAGTCTTACAATGCACAATCGCATACATACAGGTGAGAAACCATTTAAATGTAGCGTGTGCAATAAAATATTTACCCATTCCGTCAGTCTAAAATTGCACAAATGCACACATACAGACGAGAAACATTTTAAGTGTATTGTTTGCAGCAAAGACTTTACTCAGTCATGCAATCTTAAAACAGACAAGCGCACGCATACAGACGAGACACCATTTAAGTGTAGTTTATGCAGCATATTTACCCATTCCTTCAATTTTAAAATACACGAACGCACACATACAGGGTAGACACCCTTTAAGTATAGCACGTGTAGCAAATGCTTTACTCAGTCAGGTAATCTTAAAACACACATGTGTATTCATACAAGCGAGAAAACATTCACACGTAGCGTTTGCAGCAAAGTGTTTTCCCATGCAGGCGGTCTTAAAAGGCACATGCTTATACATACTGGTGAGACACCATTCAAGTGTAACCTGTGCAGCAAAGGGAGTTTACCATTTCAATCAATCTTAAAAGACACATGTGCATACATACTGGCGAGACACCATTGAAGTGTAAATATATATTTCAAAATCGAACGAGAAAAGCAGCATTCAAGGACGACAGTCTAACTGTGCAGCACAGGATTTACCCGGTCATATCATCTTAAAGTACACATGAGCATGCATACAGACGAAACGCCAGTTTAGTGTAGCGTGTGCAGCAAATGTGTACCAAGTTTTGCAATGAAAAGATACATATTTGTAAAACATCATCACCCACATATTTTTAAATCATCGCTTTTATTTGTTAATCATCAGTTACCTATTTTCAAATAATCAGTTACATATGTTTTGTCGTCAGTAAAAAAATTGTAAATCGTCAGTTATTTATTTGTAAATCGTCAGTCACATATTTGTAAGTCGTCAGTTACTTATTTGTAAATCGACAGTTGCATTTTTGTAAATCGTCAGTTAAATATTTGTAAATCGATAGTTACTTATTTGTAAATCGTCACCATTGGTGCAAAAAAGTACCAAGTGACATTTTCATAGTTTTGAGGAAAACATTGTTGCGAAAATCACATACTGCTATTTTAGTGGTGCAACTTTGCTCAACTGGGAAAAATACTATTAAGAATATGATAGTTAATGTTTATTTCACTAATCTTTCTTTTTAAAGATGATTTTTGCCGTTTTTGTACTTGGTTCCTTTTTACATGAAACAATTTCGGCATTATCAGATGGTACCTTTTTGCTCCAATGGGACGATATTATAGTTGTCTTGGTTATACTGTACATTTTAAGGGAAAAATCTTCAGGTTAATTTTAAAATATTTTTTTTACCCTTGCCCAAAGATCTAATAATCAAAAACACCATTAAAATGATAAATGCACAAAGTTCCTAGTGTGCGCAATAAGGTACCATATGATGGCATATGTCAGTTGGCACCTTTTTGCACAAAAGAAAAATACATAATATATTGTTTTATTAATGCAAAAGGTACCATAATGACACACTTGGTACCTTTTTGCTTCAAGGAAATGACCGAAATGTGAATGGCCTTCTGATTACATATATGTCATAAAATCCTTAATTGAAGGAATATAGCTTAGATTTTTATACAGTATGAAGATTACATGAAATTATAATGAAATATGTCAAAAAGTCATTTTTGGCCAAAATGTTGGATGGTACTACTACATTTCAATAGGACGATATTTGTAAATCGTCAGTTATTTATTTATAAATCGTCAGTTAGTTATTTGTAAATCGTCAGTTACATATTTGTAAATCGACAGTTACTTATTTGTAAATCGTCAGTTACATATGTGTAATTCCTCAGTTACCTATTGTTTATTCATCAGTTACATATTTGTAAATCGTCAGTTTCTTATTTGTAAATCGTCAGTTTAATATTTATTATTTGTCATTTACATGTGTTTATCGTCAGTAACATACAGTACAGCTCATGCGAAACCCACACTTTAATCGATTTGCCGAGTTTGGTCGTATAGTGTGCCGCGTGAATCTACACGGAGTGAGTGTTTGGACTTGCGAATCCACACGGCGAAAGTACGCTATTGTTGAGTCATTCGCACTCAGAGTTACTCCGCGTAGAATCCAATTTACCATGAGTGCACACCTGTGATGATTTATTATTGAGGAAAAACCTGATTTTTCCTACAACTTTTTAGGTTGTCCGATAGCGCGCTTGAAAAAGCCATTCGCCAGAAAAAGTACAAACAATGAGACGCCGAGTGCATCTTTTCTGTGCAAGACTGATAAATACAATTAATAAATTTCAAAACAAATGCTTATTTCAAACTTTTAATGCATTTAATCACATTTTTTGTTCGTTTCTGTTGTCCAAAAGTTACAATTATTTAACCGACATCAGTACCAATAATCCTTGGCCATGTATGTACCTTTTAACAAGGCGGCACTAATAACGGGTTTTCGACCCGAAATTCTTTACAATTTGTATGCCCCCAAAGAGTGGCATATAGTAGTCGCACTGTCTTTCCGTTTGTGATTTCCGTTCGTGACCGTTCGTCTGTACAATCGTGTCCGCTTCATAACTCTGACAATAATGGACGGATTTTCAAATAACTTCTCACAATTGCTCACCACTTCAAGACGACGTGTCGCGCACAAAATCCAGGTCCGTGGCTACAAGGTCAAGGTCACACTTAGAAGTCAAAGGTTGTCCGTTTGTCTGTACAATCGTGTCCGCTTCATAACTCTGACAATAATAGACGGATTTTCAAATAACTTCGCACAATTGCTCACCACTTCAAGACGACGTGTTGCGCACAAAATCCAGGTCCGTGGCTCCAAGGTCACACTTAGAGGTCAAAGGTCAAAACAAAATGCTTTCGTGTCCGGTTAATAACTCTGACATTCATGGACAGATTTTCAAATAACTTGGCACAATTGCTCACCACAACTAGACGACGTGTTGCGCACAAAACCCAGGTCCGTGGCTCCAAGGTCAAGGTCACATTTAAAGGTCAAAGGTCAAAGGTCAAATTGTGTCCAATCAGTAACTCTGGCATTACTGGACGTATTTTCAAATAACTTGTTTTAATTATTATATTTTTATTTTTTCATTAATTTTATTCTTCATTTATTTCTTAATTTTTTTTGTGATTTTTTTTTTAATTTTAATTGATTGATTTATTATTTTTTAATAATATTTTTTTTTTTAATAATTTTTCATTATTTGCTTTTAATATATATATTTTTTTTAATATTTTTTTTTTTTTTTTTTTTTTTTTTTTTTAATACATTTTTTTTTTATTTGTTTTTACACTATTTTTTTTTTTTTGTTTAAATTTTATTTCATTTCATTATTTTTTTTTACTTTTATATATATTTTTTTTTTTAAATCATTTTTTTTTTTGTTTAATATATATATATTTTTTAATTGTTTTTAAATATATCTGTTGGTTTCATATTGCTCCAAGGTCAAGGTCACACTTACAGGTCACTTCGGGGGCATTTGTCACTTACTGTGACATTTCTTGTTTCTGATTATTTCTGACTAAAGTACCTAAGAAATCAATAAACAAATTAATAAACAGCATAATAAATTTGTTACAAATAACGATTAATTAAAAATATAATTATAATTTCCAGTTTCCATAATTACTAATTGAATTTTTATTTATGTTCAGTCACCGTGAAGCCGGTAATAGGAACTGCCATATAAATGTTGTGACCCAGTATACATAATCCGTACATTCACATTTTTCAACATCCGTTTTTTCAATACAAAAGAAAAATTGTCTACTGCTTCGATTTGTTTTGAAGTTCTTGAATACTTATGCATTAAAACGACTGCAATTAGAAAAAGTTGCACTCTTTACCTGTGCAGTTTCGATTTGGCGAACTCCGAGTTTGTCTAATTACGCGATTTGTAAATTCCTCACTAGGCGCGAAAGAGTAAAGTTTGGGTTTCGCGTGAGTTGTAATGTATATGTTAATCGTCAGCTACTTATATGCAAATAATGTATGTTTGCATCTCCATGGCCGAGGGGTTAACGAAGTTCGAATCCCACTGTGAGCTCGATTGGTAAATGAAGAAGTGTCGATTCTTACGTATGGCGGGAGTACTGGTTCTACCCACATACCTAATAACATTAATATGTCTGTGTTCTACCCAACAAAGTCGACCGTCATAGATAAACTTACATGTGTCGAAAAAGACGTAAAGCGGAGTACAAACACACAAACTGTTACATATAATTTTATTTTAATCATCAGTTATATATTTGTGAATAATCAGATACATTTTTGTTAATCATCAGTTACCTATTTTTAATCGTCAGCTACAAATTTGTTAATGTGTGTATTCTGTTTAATGTGCCGATGGTTACAATTGCAAATCAGAAATGAAACTCTTTTCATGTTTTTTTCCAGTTTTTATAGAACAATGATCTAGAAGTGCTGAAGTGGTATTAACTTTTCTAACAAAAAGCATGAAAACAAAACAGTAAACCCAACATAATAACACGGGCCTACACTAATACATGTGTACTTGTTGTTAGGACTGTGATAACGTGATCAAGGTCATGTTTGTATCCTAGTACTGTGTAACAGTGACATCTATGCTTTAGTTTTAACCTGCTGGTATAAAATTATAATTCAATTAGAGATTAAACACTTTTGGAGTTATCTACATGTAGTGTTCTTAGTTATGGTACCATATGTTAATACAATATATTTAATGTACTAATATCAGTGTAATATAAAGACGATATTTGTTTGTTTTTAGTGAATATAGGATTTAATTTCATCGAGAAGTGATCGAGACAACATATTTTCAAGAATGCTTTAAAAGTAAGGCTCAAACTTATTGACACCCCGCTATATTATTCAGATCATAGTATTTGTCTCTCTTTAGGCCTAAGAAAAAAATATGTGTGTTTCCGGTTTCCCGACCGACCCTACTTTTTCACCGCCGACTCTAAATATTTTTAGGAAAAAAAAAAAATGAAATAAAAAAAAAAAAAAATGAAATATTACAATCAAACAACCAATATTTTTATTCAAATGATAATTTTATTAGCCAGAGTTGTTAAGTATCTAATCTGGATCCAAACTGTTTGCAAAGGTTATCAAGAAGTTGCCTTAGTACAAAAATGGCAGAATATATGCGAACAATATATATAAAAAAAATACTTTTTCCTACCTACCTACCCTAACTTTTTGACAGGGTAAAACCAGAAACACACATATTTTTTTTTTAGGCCTTATGCGCGATAAACTAGACATAGCTTCCCACGCATCATAAATCAGTCTCTTGCAATACGCGGCTCACCGCGTCTTGATGGTAGCGGGGACTTATTTCATATCGATAAGAATTCTGTTTCATTTATTATTGTTATTATCAATTATGAAAAATACGTACTAAATATATATTTTCAAATGTCTGTACTTTGGTAAAAGTAAAGTCCTTATAATCTGACACTCGTAATAATATACCAGTAATATACCCTGTCCATTAATTCGGAATACACCATTTGTCTAACCCAGTAAGGGAAATGATGGCGTCGGCAATGCCGATGCTTTAATTTTATGTGATGGTCCCAAAGAAAGACACGTGATCGTGGTTCTCTCGTTTATATCATTTATTATGTATAAAAGAACTTTCGCAAATAAAATATCCATCTTAATGTATAATGTCATTGTCACACTGTAATACCGTAATATGCATTCAAAGCCCGATGTCTGTAAAATCTAGACAGACTGTAGAATCTAGACAGACAGCTCCGAAACAAAATATAAACCATATCTTAGAATTCATGATCAATACAATTATGTACTAAAATATATAATAGTTCTTTTATACCATATATTACATAGCACAATTGTTCTTGATCGTATTCTAGTATTTGAGACATAATATAAACATGAAATTAATATATACAGAATTTACGGTGTTTAATATACCTGAGGTTTAATGGTTGGAGTTTATCGTTAATTGGTCGAATTGTCGCATGGTTGACATGAAACTCTCCAGACCAAGCCAGCGGCTTATTTGTCCTCACTTATCTTCTAAGTTCTGTACTCTCTCTTCTGTCTACATGTGTATTAGCGACACGTTCAGTCTCGCCTCTGGTTTCTTCCTTCTTCTGCACTATCTGTCTCTGCATCTTCTCTTATATCCCTTTCTGTTACATTTTAGTTCCTTCTTGTCTCTTCTTCCCCTCTATTTGGGCTGTCCTATACATTTGAGCTGTCGATCCGACTGCGTACTTCTTTTGTCATCCTTGTATCTATTTCTGTTGAATTAACTTTGTCAATTGGTTTGTATGTATGTCTCCTTACCTCTCCTAACGCTGCTCTCTCTGTATCAGATCTAAGTACGTCCCCTTTTAAATTTGTTACACTAACATATTCATCTCCTGATTCATCATCTGTGACGTCACTTCTATCTTTGTTTCTTCCTTCTATCTTCTTCTGTTCTTCTTTTTTATACTTCACAGTATCTTCTCTGTTTGTAGTCATTTTTACTTTTACAGCATCTTTCCCATCATCAATTAATGTGTTTTTTGGTTCAACACTTTGAGTTGACTCTGTCTCTGGTAACAATTCTGTTGTTTCTGTTCTCATTTTTTCCTGTCTTGATCTGTCATTCACATATCCTACTGGAAATAGATCATTTATGTGAACTTTCTTTTTAAATCCTATTTCTGGACTTTCCAATAATGAAGTTTTTGTAGTTTCATGAATAGTGCAATTATACGCATAAACGAGTGACTACTTTGTCTAGTCTTTTTATGTGCAAGGTGACGGTGACACATAATAACTGCAATATATGATATATGTGCAAGGGGACGTAGGCACATAATAACTGCAATATATGATATTTGCGCAAAGGGACGGTGGCACATAATAACTGCAGTATACGATATATGCGCACGCGGACAGTAGCACATAATAACTGCAATACATGAAATATGTGCACGGGGACAGTGACACAATGCAGAGATCTGGTTCCAAAAAAAGAAATATAAAAAGATCGGACAGTGAAAGTAGCATTCAAGGAGGACAGTAAACCACAAAACACAGAAACAAACACGGAAACAGACCAACAAGAAGGCAAAAGCAATAATAAATGCAAACGACATCACAAACACAAAAAGGGTTGACAATAGGGCTACCGCCTTGGAACGGTCAGTGGCAAGGGTTAAACCGGTTCTAGGGTGCACCAAACCTCACACTTACCCTACTGTCATCCCATTAAAACAGGACAGTGTAAACAAAGAAATCCCCGCCATGATCTAATCTCTAACCAACAAGGCAGCATCAATAGGTAATATAAGTAAAACACAAATATGCTCGTGTAAATATAATACAAAAAAACAATAGCCTAGAAAGCCACAATGAAGGTACTCAATGACTTTGCAGAAGCCAGAGCAGTAAGAGAATAAACCATTAAGGGCACGACAAGAAAGATCATGGACACACATCAAACGCCACCGTCCCAATGGGCTTTAGGTAGGCGTCATCATAGGGTCCACAGCCTGTCCGGTCATCGTACAATTAAAGAGGAAAGCATAGTGGCGAACTGTAAAAGGGTCCACCACCAAGCATGCAGTACGTTGCAAAATGATAGGGTCATAACCTCTTTTGATAAACTTTTTAACAAGTTTAACAAATATAGTATGAAAGTGATCATGACCTAGAATCTTACGAAGTTTATAAATCACATCACCATAGAAGTCAGGTTGTGATAGTCCTTGTCGCAGAAGAGTCCTTAAATTACTTTTATATTTGGAAAGAAGATCAGGGTTACGATAATAAAATTTTGCAAAGGCTTTACGAAGTTTATGGTAACGGTAACCCTGATTGAGTAACATTTTAGTTATACAAAGATTACGAATATTAAAGTCCTCAACTCGAGTACAAGCTCTAGAAAAACGAATAAGTTGAGACACATATACCCCATAAGAAGTTGCTCGGGGAACATCCCCATCCAAGTGGGGATAATTAACAATGTCAAAATTAAAATCATCTCTCTTGTCATATATTTTGCTAATTATTTTACCATTTTTAATCGAGAGATCTAAATCAAGAAAAGAAGCGTTATTATCAGATATATTAGCTTTGTTAAGCGGAAGTTCATCAGGATAAATATAATTAACCATAGTCGGAAAGAAAGGGTTGTCAATGTTCAATATGTCATCCAGATACCGAGAGGTGTCATTAAAGGCTTCAATAACATCTGCCTGGGTATCTGGTGAAAGACTCAACATGAAATCCCTTTCATAGCAAAATAAGAACAAATCTTCGACAAGTGGTGCAAAAATTCAAAGTGCGAGTGTATCTTTCCGGTATGGCATGTCCCATAGGATGATACGGGGTGTTTCTGGATTTCTTGATTCCCATTATCTTGCAGATTTCACGAATTATTTCCGATTCGAAATTGGTACCCTGATCGGAGTGTAGTTGGTATTCCGTAGTCAACTATAAAGTTGTTATATAAAACATCTGCAGTAGGTTTTTCTGTTTGATTCTTGCAGGGGATTGCTAAGGCATATTTGGTGAAATGATCCGATATGTTTTCAATACCTCCTTTCGATGGTTCCAGTGTAAGAAAATCCATCGCCACTAATTTCATAGGGTATGTAGTGATCACATTTATTAACGGAGCTCTGATGTTGGTTGATCTTTTCCTTTTCCTTATCACATGACGTAACCCAATTCTCGATATCTGCTGTGACGCCAGGCAGTAGAATCTAGCACGTACTGATGACAGAGTACGATCACGTCCAGGGTATCCTACCGCACCGTGAATCCCTTCTAACACCTGTCTTCAGTAAATCTCTTGCAGAACTAGTATCACTTTGTCTCCTTTTATCTCTCTATAACGTATCCCTCGTATCATTGTCAAATGTCTGAAATTTTTCTTCATGATGTGATCTTTTTTCGTAAATTTAATGTTCTTATCTGGTAGTTTCTTATCAAGTGTTGCGGTTTTCCGACAAAGTGATTAAGAAATGGCGTATATAGTTTAAGTATATTGAATAAAAACCATTTCAAATGCTACACTGGTATCAGTTTTATTAGATACAAGTGACGTTTTCGTGTGTTGCAAAACAGGTTCTTGAAAATTAAGTCTCAGGTCGAAATACCTTGGAAATTTGATACACATTAAGCGACATTTATCGAAATGGATAATACATACGTGTATTCGAGTCCGTAGGTGTTTGTTTGGTTTGCAGTTTGGAGAGACATGCTGCAGAGCGTTGTCTACACAAGCAGAACGTTATATGCATAGCATTAGCCTTTGATGCAGTACACACATCCGTTTCTTGGTAAGATCATAATGCCATAAACACTCTATGTACAGTATGTGTATTTCCTCTACTGATGTGATATTATATCATGTAAATTGTAATGAGTCTCACTGACACTGGCACCATTCGTCTTTAGCCTTTTCAACTGAGTTTATGTACAGGTGGCCTAGTTGGAGGGGGATTTAATTATATTTTAATTATAAAATATTGTCGCCTTTTTTCAGTTTATCTAATTTAAGAAAGTCACCGTTCCCTTGCAATTGTAATCAAAGACATTTCCCCTGGTGTCACCATCCCATAATTCCCCTTCCATATACCAGTACAGAGATTATTTAACTGCTGGTACTGATTATAGGTAAATCCTTCAGGAGATGGTGGACGTGTGGTTGTTTTCATGAATGAGAGTATACGAGTGAGTGAAAAAACACAACACACCTACCATCGAGTGAGGGAGTTCCTTTAATCAAACCTAGCAGTTAAATAATCTATTTATTGCATTTTATGTATGCTTTTAACCGACATTATTCGCTTTATTGAACATAATCTGTTGATGACGTCAACATCGGCAACATTTGAATGACGTC
>JAWPHD010015270.1:0-56208 GCA_037043455.1 Cyrtodaria siliqua | reverse complement strand
GTGTTACGAGGTTGCAGTGTTACAAGATCAAGGTGTTAGAAGATTGAGGTGTTACACAGTCAAGGTGTTACATGGTTAATGTGTAACAAGGTCAAGAGTTACAAGGTCAAGGTGTCATGAGGTTGGGAATATTGTTACAAGGTCAAGATGTTACAAGGTCAAGTGTTACCAGGTCGAGGTGTTACAAGGTCAAGGTGATACAAGGACGAAGTGTTATTAGGTTGAAGTGTTACAAGGTCAAGTGTTACAAGGCAGGGGCGTACCTGGGCATACGCACTGACGCACGTGCGTACAGGCTATTAAAGAAGCAAACAAATAAAAAAGGCTAAAAATGCGAAAAATGCAATAAAAACTGAAGGTATGGAGGGGTTAGGCACATTTGTGAATCCAAAACTCGATGGTGCGTATACCTAAATTACCCCCAGGAACGCCCCTGCAAGGTCGAGGTGTTACAAGGTCAAGTGTTACAAGGTCAAGTGATACAAGGACAAGGTGTTACAAGGTCAAGGTGTTATGGTCGTAGTGTTACAAGGTGGAGGTGTTACTATCATGGAACATCTTGATAAGTAAAAATACTAGTTATGATCATGCTTCATGCTTCAGACATACAGTTTTGCACACGGCACTACATAATCAGAATAATTAGTGATGATAATAACCACTTGCAAAAATATCATCAAAAAGTGAATTAACCTAACATCAAAGAACAATAGCCACCCATGCGATAAAAAATATACTTTCCAATGTAGCAAGCAGAAAACAAAAACACAGACATGTGTTTTTCTAGCAATTTTTCGAAGAACTAATAAACGAAATAACAAAACACTTAACCCCTGAGGCACTTCAAAGCCGTTTCATTATTCTGATCTTCCTAACTATTCAGTAATCATCTCAAAAATTGTGATCTCATATAAAACACATGACTTGGTTATACCTAAAAATCTGCCGGAATAATTAAAGCGAAAGAAAGTTATGCCAAGGCCTAAACAAAAAAGTACTTTTGTTTCCTACAACTCCCGATTCAACAACTTTTTACCCCACCCAACAATTTTTTGGAAGTGAATTAATTGTGGAACCATCATATACTATTCCTGAACCTTGTACCTGAAGCTAGTATTCTTGATTTAAAATAATTAAAAAACAAGAGAATTAAAAAAAAAGAAAAGAAAAAGAAACGCCTACCTACCTACTCAATTTTTGTTCAGCCCATTACAGGAAACATACTATTTTTTTGTTTTGGCCCAATGTTACATTACCTCACCAATATTCCAGATTTCCTGGCGTTTGTTTCTTCAAGAAAAGACTTTGTCTGAATAAATATTGCCATTTGTATGATTAAGTAAGAGATTGGCTGTAATTTGAGCGGAAAATTGTGATCCTAATTCTAATTGGACACAATACAAAATCTACTGTCAAATATACGAAATATGGAAGGGTTTTCTATAATAAATAGTCTATGATCAACCTCATTATATTTGGCGCCATTGTGCACGAGCTGAAAACCGTTAAGGATGTCATAATTCTTGTACAAGCGCTAGAAGACCCCAATCAGACCAAGTAAGGTTGTTTAGATGCAAATTCATGCAGCTACATCATTTAACGAGCAAAGAAGCATGTCTCCCCAGTGCTTGTTATAATCACCAGGCATTACAAATGTTGTTTTTCTTCAATGTTAAATATTTGAAATTGGAAAAAAAATTCCGCCCCGGAGAAATTTTTAAATCACAGTGAGTTATCTAACAGAGCTTTGTATAGCACATTGGATAAGGCATTGCGCTTTGGACCTCGGCCCCGTGTAAGTTCGTTCCCGGGTGGAGGCATGTCTGATGTTCATCTTATCTCCCTCTGATGTTGCTGTCCCATTATAACCTAATATGTAATATTTATAGCACAATTTTTTCAGTATATGCGATTTATACTGCTTCTCGAGGGTCGTAGCGAGATTGCAGTATAAATCACATACAAGAAAAATATGCTATAAATGTTTTGTACCAGAGCTTTCCATGTAAATGTGTTAAAACATACTGCAAATCTTATTGGATACTTGATTTATTTCATGAAACTTTACTGATTTTATAGCAATTTTGTGTGACAAAGGGCTCGTTTACTTGTTTGTATGGTGTTGAACGTCATTTTCCAGCACATTTTAGGTTATGCATGAGGGTTGATTTTTAGTAGTGAAGGCAGACCACCCACTTAAATTCCCTTGAGTAGAACCAGTACGGTATACCCTCCCACCATCCATAAAAATTGACACTTCCTCACTTCACAAGTGAAAGGGCTGGTAAGCCATTAATTAATTTTTGAGTGGGTAGTGTGTGTTTTGGGGGTGTGTTTAGGTGGGGAGGGTTGGGATGGGGGTGGGGTCTTGGGATTTAGGGTTGGTGGGGAGGGGGGTGTCTTTTAAAAAATAATTCTATAAAATAAGTGTAGATATTTGCATGTACTGTATATTATGTACTTATATTAAGATCATGTATCATTTAACTATTTATCTCTTTTATTTGTACTTTACCACAAAACTATTTTTGACACAGAAAATCACATTAAGGTGATAGGTGATGCACTTGGAAATGACTATCTGGATAAAATACACTTAAGAAAATTACGGGGGGGGAGGGGGGGGAGGGGAAATTGAGAGAAAAAATTACAACCAAAATGTTGACGTTTAAAGTCAAAAAGGGGGAGAGAATCAAAAATCGAACATCACTTTTCGTAGATCCCTATCGAAATCTTTGTTTAATAGCATACTTTAGATAACCGAGCATGTCCTTGACACGAGCGGAAAAAAAAAGAAAAAGAAAAAAGTACAATTATTTTTTTTCCAAAACGGGAAAATTAGACTCGGCGGATCCGTAAACCAAGTTATTAAAAAAAAAAGGCCTAATGCTCATATTATTCAAAACCCCAAATGACATAAAACACACATAAGGAAGCTAGGAGTCTGTCATACTTGTTTCCAGAATCATGCCTCAATAATAATCCCAGTTTGCTTTAACATTAATTAACAGCCTCACACCAGTAAAAAAAATATGCCACTGGCAATAAATGCGTTTACTTTATTATGAATTTTCTTCGAATATAAATAAACAAAGAAAGCTGCTTCTCTGGGCCTGTTGGCATCATGGTAAAGTTACTGGATTTTTTGCCCGTGGAGAAGTTCCATTGTCAATATGCAAGATCAATATTATTCCTGTACAACAGCAGATAACAGAAGATATTAAACCACTATTTTTCTCCCCACCACCATAATGCCACCACAATTATCTTTTGATAATCGTGGAGGGAAGGAGGGAGAAGGGAAGGCAAGGGGAAGGGTGGAAGGGTGGAAGAGTGATGGAGTGAAAAATAAATTTCTGAAGTGTATTGATATACTTACAACTTAATATCCCCAAAGTATCATCCTAACTACAGACTTACACAAATAACCCTCCATGGCTGAGATAATTTAAAACATTCACACCTCTCACTGCTACAGGTTCAAATTCCACAGATGGCAAGAGGTATACAGAACTAGTTCATAACCCAGGAAAATTAGGGTGGTCTGCCTCTACCACAAAAAATCGACCATCATACAGGACCTAACATGTGCTAAAAATGACCTAAAATACCATTCAAACATTTTTCAAATCAAATACCAAGTAAAGGTAAAATCAGACAAAATAACCCTAAAATTCTGGATCCATCCATGAAATGCCACCAATTACCACATCCCATGCATGCATGGATCGAGACTAATGTTCTGCTTCTGATTTCTGCAGAAGCTGACGTATAATTATATTACAGTACCTCAACTGATATTTAAGATTACAGCTGTCAGATTCTAAATTATCACCAGGTCACAGTGATCAATTTCCACAAAATTACAACTTAAAATACAAAATAATTCTCCTGAAATTGGCACCTAAAATAATGAAATTTCATCAGCTGTAGGATAAACGAGACCTGTCATTACTGTGTTTAGAGACCCATAGAAGGCAATTCATTTTATTTATTTTTACGGTGTCAGCACGTGTGGAGGTGGGGTCAAAGAACTCAAGACCAAGTCAGACATCAATCCACGAATCTATATAGCTCAGCTACCAGGCCCCACCTTAATAGAAGGTTATGAAATTTTGATATATCAAAAGAAATATCTTCATGCAGGAACAGTTTGATATATAACACCAATATTTAATCACAAATACTAATTTAAAGAGGCACTACCTATATCTACGCGATTTTTAATGTAAAATATTAAATACTCAATATTACTGCATTTATATGTATACAAATCTATTTTATGAGTATTCTAAGAAGAAACATGGTTCGTATTCCAGTTCTGTAAATGATTAATTATGATCAAAACAATATCTTGAATAAAATGCTGCACAGCCGTTTATTCCTGCCGGAGAACTACGAGTTTTTACGATTTTCTCGGACATGCGCAATGCGATTACAAACTATTCGGCGCAGTTCCGATAGCAAACGAATCAATCGGAACTCTTCGCTAATCAGACGAGGTAGTTCTGATTGTAAACGAATAAGATCGGAAAATCTCCGCAATTGGCTTGTCTAAAACAATTACGAATACAATTTCAAAAATCCGATCTTTTCAATCCTGTTTTTTCCAGCAAAACGCATATAACATTGGGTGAAATTATTGCCATTTACCTTTTTCATAGTACTCTTTATAATTAAGTAAAGTTGGTGGACAAAAATATATAGGTAGTGCCTCTTTAAGTCTCATAAAAAACAATCATTTTATTTGAGGGTTTTAGAGAGAGCACTTCAAACCACCTGAAAACACATGTAACATATGGGCACTATTTTTTAATTATGGGTCATAGTATTACAGGATTATAAGATGTGCTGGTTGTCAATCAAGTGGGATTAACAGTCAATAATATTTCCATAACTGGAGAGGGAGTCATGTCGATAAAAGAGCAAGCTGCTGCCTTAATTGTGTGGGATCTTTATTGAAAACGTATCTTATTTTTTCGTAATGAAAACAAAAGATATTTATGAAGATATACAAGTGAAGGGCTGCGAATGATGAACTGTATGTCAAAGCCAGGCACAATAATGAATTTAATAAAACAGCAAGCTGTTACATTATTTGTGTGGGTTCTTTTAATATTGATAGGTGTCTCCTTTTTTTGTTGATTTATAAATGAGGCCAAATAAAATTGTATGGGCAATTCCTATTACATGCTCAAATAGGGAAAATATTTTATTTTCTAAAAATATTATATTTTATATTTTGTCTTTTTTTTTTACACTATACTTTTATACCAATAAATAAACTTTAACTATATATTGGTTGATATATCATCAGATAAAGAACCGATAGTAAAAATAATTAAAAATAAAAAGAAGATAAGAAAACATAAAAAAGGCAAAATGTACAAAGAAATTAATTTTTTTGAGAGGATACAAAATGTTTAGGGTCGGCCCCTAAAAACAGGGTCGGACAGGAAACCAGAACAACACCTATTGTTTTATTTGGCCTGATTGGAGTCTCATTATGTGATTTCTTTCTTACTGTATTCTATACCTGTTGTAAGCGATTCGCTTCTAAAGTACTTCTTGATTGTCTTCCTGCATGGGTAGAACCAGTTACTAAGCAATTAATGCAGTGTCTTGCTCAGGGACACAACACATATGGTTATGCCGGGGATCGAACCCACGACTTTTGGATCATGGGTCCAACGCTCTAATAACCACTGGAACAAAGCGCTCCAACGTGATGAATGAACACTGTTCTGTAAACATTCTAGCATCTGCTATTTTAGACAGACATTGTTTAGAAATTGTTTATACATTATTATTGTTTTTGCCTTAGTATGGTAGTGAGCACACATTTAATTTTTTAATAATTGATGCATATTATTAAACATTTAAGCATTGACCGTCACTGTTTTAATGAACTGAATTGTTGTTTAATGGCTAGGTTATTTAGGTTATTTAGAGTGGACCCACAAAGACGGAATTAAGGATACAAAGAAGGATACAAAGAAGTCCACGATTACCCAATCTTGAAAGCTCGCCCAATCCCGGTCTTCGGGATCATGCCTCATGTGTATATCGATGCTTCGGTATGTTCAAAATAATGACATTCTGTTAGCCGGAATGCAACAGCAAAGAAAATAGTGCACTATTGCTTAGCTGTTGCTTAGCTGTAGCTATGTAAACAATATAGCCGTTAGCCAGACGTGTTGATGTATAATTTGCATTGCATGTTTGTTATTAACAATACAGATGAAGGTTTCAGGTAAATAAACTACAGATGGAGAAATTGGCTAAATGACATTGCAAAACTTTGATGAAAACTTCGATATACATTCGAGTGCTTCGAAGAAGTGTACGAGATGTTGCGAATGCACGATTATCCTACTCTTACTAACGAGTAGATTCTCCGGTTTGCCCGGGAACAGATTCCAATTCATGTGACTGCTCGGTTAACAGCCCCATCTGACGGACTAAGCTGCAAGTGGGAGTAAGCAACTTAATTGTTTAAATTGATAGGTATACACTTTTTTGGTCTGACAGTTTCCTACATTATGACTGGTGATAATGAAAATTGAACCCTTTTGCATTTTCATTTAATAAATCATGCTTAAAGAGTGAAATATGGTAACTAAAAGTATACCTACATAATTCACAAAATAAAAAACATTTTGAAGTTGTTGTACATGTATACTACAACAAAAACTGTCCTGGCAGATGTAAACAGTTATTTTAACATACCAGATTTATGATTCAAGTTTACCAATGACAAATAAGGAGGAATTTGAGTCTACTTTGAAATGTTATACCCACACATTCAGATGTTCTACAAAACGCAAACACTATCTTTATTCAAGGGCCACTTCAATGTTAAATAGTAGACGACTAAAATAGCGTAAATACAGTTCTCAACTGACGTCTCAAATAATCGTTTCCGATCAAATTGTCCGAAAAAACATGGACAGACTCAAAAGCAATATGCAATTAGTTGTGATCTTTTGTAAGAACTGTGTCTTATATAAAGCTGCTCTCCACTGTATTATCAAACCATCTTTGACAGGAAGCAGCAATGAGGCATTATGGGTAATTACCTATGAATGCTGGGTAATTACTCAGGGAGGGACAGGCGCATGTGATACAGGTGGATGTCATGGCGATAATTATCGCGTACAGGTGTCGGTTATTTGAACTTGCCATTTGTAGTATTGTCGCAGCCGGTCCTCCTACAATAACTCTGTCTCATCGCGACTGGATTTCACGTTTTTAAGGCATGGAGACATAATTATAGGCGTAGATACAAATTTAAACCTCTCTTATGATTACAGTCTTGTTAAGAAGCCATATCTCAAATACCACTTTGTAGGTCATTTATAACCATGATTATATATATTATACGTTTTTTTGCAAGAATGGCATAATATACCACCTTTGATTTATATAAATTCGCTTTGTTCCAGTACCTCTTTCATTTATAAATTCACTTTGTTCCAGGTTCGCTTTCATTTAAAATTGAATGTCCCGAGATCTGGCTTAGATTCTTAGTATTTGCAAGCTATTGGCCTATCTGCCAGGCGAAAATGATGAGCACGCAAAATGAAATGGAGCGCAGAAAAAGTAGTAAAATTGCCAAAAGAATGTATTTGGTTCATTTTCAGGCACCCTGGTGACATTATAAGTCTCATATTTAATAGGTTCTTAATGTGCTGAATCCTTCTAATGTTGACAGCTTTTACCTCTAACACCTATTCCATTTTTTTTTCCTGAAGTTCTAAAATGTTGTTTCAACCATTTGTTATGCAGTTGTGTTTTTGACCTGGACTATAGTGGCCAATCTGCAGGGATGCCTGAGCTAGGGACATGATTTGAACTGGTAATATCAAATATATTGCAATACTGGTTCTTTTACATACTTGGAGGATAGACATTGACATACGGGGATGCCTGTGCTGTTCGGGGCATATCCGGAGGTTGACTGGGGGATATACCGTATTTGTCGATGTATAACCTCAACTTTTCTGCAAAACAATCATTCGCTGACCTCAGGACATAATAATCTCTTCCCAATTGCAAAACCTCTATTTTCCCCCGTTTTTGCGGTAAAACATTCCCATTTTTTTTTTAATAAATGACTGTGAGACTTGACAAAGCTTGTATGTAACAATAACTAAATTCTAAAACTTGATCGAACAAACATTTTAATGAAAATGTTGCCTCAAAAAACATTCCCCTAAACAGCGAAAATCACACTCTTTTTTTCCCCCTGATTTGAACAGTCTCAATTACGCTTCTTTTTCCCAAAATCAGCAGGCCTTGGGCCTTTTCCCAATTTACTTGCAAAAAATGCCCCGTCTCAAAATTCATCCCTTGACGAAGCTAGTTCATTCATATATTACCCACCTTACACGTGTTGAACAATATGACTTCGTTTTGTCCAAAATTTATAACTGCACCATTTGACAGAGTTTCTTTACGATCAATTGTCAATTTAAACTTGAATTCCTGTCCATTCAATCATCAATCATTCCAATACTAAACTTATAAACAATGTCTCCATTTAAAATGCCGATTAAGTTTACACTTTGTGATACCTCTTAATACAATAGCGTACAAACTAACGGAATTCTGATCATCTTTTGCAAATACTCTTCTCCGATCGGCCACTAGATCTATGCCCCTTGAATACTCGCCATTATCTGCGATCCCGCACGGATCAACAATTTGCAACTGTAACATCATTATTATTATTTTATTTTGTGTCAGTTTACGGTTGATAAACTTGCAAGCGATATATTTTCCCATGATTCGAATTTAAAGTTTCTTGATAAGACAATACTTGGGATACCCTATACTCGGGTGTTAAAGATGATTTCGCGAGATTATTACTATACATTCAAATGCATCGTTTAATGTTTAAAGGGAGTACATCAGGATTTTTCTAGAAATATCTTAAATTATAAAAATGTTCTAATTCATGATAAAACACCTATATCCATCAAAATATGATGTTCGAACCATATTGTTAAGGTTTAAACTTCGAATACACCATATGGCTAGGACGAAATCGGGCATAAAATGCTGAAATTAACCCTGGTGCGTAACCTAGGATAGCACGTATTATTGTACAGAATGAATTTCCTTGTAACTAAGATGTCATTTTTAGGATCATTCATTATTTTTAGGTGCTTTAAAATAGAAAATATCATTATTTGTCAATGAAAAGCCTGATGTACTCCCTTTAAACCTGTGATTTTTCGACAAATGATAATACAATTGTACAATTATCTTCCGTACGAGCAACAAGTGCCAGCATTTAGTATGTGTTTTATATATTTCTTACCCGAAGATGAAAGTTACTTCATTATTCTTATAAAGGACTAAAGATTTATCCTTTTGAGTCAATAGTTATATAAACCGCTGGATCAACTGTTGTTTCTTTTCAGCAATTAAATGATGGATATAGGTAGATTGATCTCTCCACATCTCATTTCATATTTCAAACTTTTTTTTTCTTTCAAAAATACTGAATTCTTCATGAATGGATATAGGTAGATTGATCTCTCCACATCACATTTCATATTTCAAACTTTTTTTTTCCTTTCAAAAATATTGAATTCTTCATGAATTTGCACACCATTTTTCAAACTTGACAAGTCACCATCACTGATTTCCTTTGAGGCAGATCTCAATCTCAAGTGAATGTTAGATTTGACTGAGCATCTGGGTTTATTCTCAGAATAGAATGAAATTGGTCAGGTGGTATTGAGGGCTTATCAGCTAATGGTTTACTCCTGTTAATGTCCATTTCAAGTTTCATAGGCATACCTGTGTGGTTTGGAGATGTAAAGCTTAAAAAATAAAATAAAACAAGCACAACTCCATCGCCACCAGAAAAGTGAACCCTAATTTTGTCCTATCGACTAAAGAGGGTGGTGAAACAAAATAGAAGACTACGGAGTTGTGTTCCTTTTTGAGACTAAGGAACTGTTTCACTTTAGAGACTAAAGAGTTGTATCCCACTGGAGACTAAAGAGTTGTGTCCCTCTGAACGCTGCGGGTTCGAATCCCACTGGGAGCTCGACTTGTGAGGAAATGTTGATTCTTACGGATGGCGGGATGTGTTCAGTACTGGTTCTACCCAGGAAAAGTGGGTGGTCTGCCTCCACACAAAAAATCGACGGTCATATATAACCTTACATGTGTTGAAAACGTAAAACACCATACAAATAACAAACAAACAAACCCTTTGGAGACTAAAGAGTTGTGTCCCTTTTGTGACTAACGTGTTGTGTCACTTTTGTGACTAAAGAGTTGTGTCACTTTAGTGACTAACGAGTTGTGTCCCTTTTGTGACTGAAGAATTGTGTCCCTTTTGTGACTAACGAGTTGTGCCCCTTTAGTGACTAACGAGTTGTGCCCCTTTAGTGACTAACGAGTTGTGTTCCTTTTGTGACTGAAGAGTTGTGTCCCTTTAGTGAACGAGTTGTGTTCCTTTTGTGACTAAAGAGTTGTGTCCCTTTAGTGACTAACGAGTTGTGTCCCTTTTGTGACTAAAGATTTGTGTCCCTTTAGTGACTGAGTTGTGTCCCTTTAGTGACTAACAAGTTGTGTCCCTTTTGTGACTAACGAGTTGTGTCCATTTGTAGACTACAGTTGCTAATTGCTTGCTAGTATTCCCCGACCAAGGGGGCGTCCGTGGCCGAGTGGTTAACGTCTCTGACTTGAAATCACTTGCCCCTCACCGCTGTAGGTTCGATCCCTCAGGGGCCTAGGAATCTTTATGTGAGGAAGCTATCCAGCTGGATTGCGGAACGTCGGTGGTTCTACCCAGGTGCCCGCCCGTGCACGAAAATTGCCCGGAGGGGCACCTGGGGTCTTCCTCCACCAATGGAAGCTGGAAAGTCGCCATATGACCTTAGCTGTTGGTGCGACTATAAAATCCAATTCAATTCAATTCAATTCCCCGACCAGATGAATAAAAGAAGTAAAACCACAATTTTCATAATTAATTTCAGCCTGGCTTGACAAATATACTCTTTCGAATTGTCTGCTGACATGAGCCATTGTCGTCCGTTACAAAACGTATAGACCCGTTAATTACAGGCCAGCATATTAGTCATTATAACTGTAGGTCATTGTAACAATGGAATTGGCAATTTAAAAATCATCAAATCCTGCCATAATTACATGACATGGAAATACTTCTTTATTTATTCAAAATAAACAAAGAAGTCATTTAAGTGCACTTTGAAAGAAATCCATTTAACCGTCAACATTTAAATTTTGTGTCTGCTAAAAGTCGTATTTTGCCTTATATATAAGGCTTTTTGTAAATCTTGAGAGAAAAAAAAGGGGTAAAATTACTCGAAAATCGTTATAACAGGACTGGTACTAGTAAATAAAACATATTATGGATAATGACTGGTACCTTTTCTTATAATTGATGTACAGAATATCTTACAATGTTCAAACACATTATTTATTTAAAGTCTTATGCTTTCTCAGTGAAATCTCTAGCAGTTACCGTTAATTTTTCTTTCACTTATTTCTGTACAAGTTTGGCCAGTTACGGGTGTACTTTTTTAACTGCATAATATAATATTGGTTCATGGAAATTTAAGAACTGGGACTGCCTAGTCCTTTTCTATTTTCATCAACACACAACCTGTCACTTTAAAAATGCAAGTAACAGAATCTTTATAAATAAGCAAAGGCCATTGGTCCATGAAATATTGATAAAATCATTATAAAAAGCCATCTTGATAAAATCATTATAACGGGAACAACTCCATCAAACACATTGATAAAATCAATATAAAGGGGTATAACTCCATCAAATATTTGACAAAATCATTATAAAGGGAAACAACTCCATTAAACACATCAATAAAATCAATATAAAGGGGGTATAACTCCATCAAATATTTGACAAAATCATTATAAAGGGAAATTTGATTTGGGCAAAAATAGGGCAGGCTTTCAGTTAAACCAAAAAACAAACAAAATCTGGTCTAGGTTACACTGGGACAACAACGACAGAGGGTGACAAGATGAGAGGACGCAGATTGCAGCATCCAAATAGACATGCCTTCACCAGGGAGCAAACTCTCACTGGGCGAGGTCTGTACCTCTAAAGCTCAAGCTTATATCCACTGAGCTGACGAGGCCACTCATGACCGAATAAAATATCTACCTATTTGTCAAAATAACCCACAAGCAAGCTGCATCACTCTCAGTATAACATAATTAATCAAACACAATTGCATCACTGAACCACTTTGTTCTTGATGACAATTTTTCGTTGTCCTCGGGACACCTGTGTATAACATAAGCCCAAATTTGATGCTCGTTCAAATTATACAAGAATCATCAAACGCAACAAATCCATGTTCTATATGTAATAACGACGGCTATATTAGGTAATTAGGAACTCGTTAAAAGTAAAATTGTTTGATTCCTCATTAGTTAACATGTGTACGACACCGTTTCTTGTCCATGGCGGGTCATACAAACGTCTGCCATCTTTCCATGTGTGTCTCGCATTGCTTATTAATACTTTGTGGTTATTTTAGTAATAATCGAGTCTGGCGCTTTTCTCTTTCTTGGACAAGGTCAATAAAAACTGCGAGAGTGAAACAGGGTTTGATTTTTTCATGTATCCTTATATATTCGTCCCTTTATCCCACTTCCTCTCTAAAGAATATTTCGGTTTACTTTCAGCAAATTCTGAAGCATTGCCGTCTTCTTCCCAGTTTTTATAATGGTTTTATTCCCCATGTCCTAGTGAATGGGGTGGGTTCCACATGCCCCAGACTCAAATTCACCCTCTGCTGATTTTTAACCCGAGTGGGTGGGGTGGGTTACCCATATCCTAAATATGTTGTTTTTTTTCTATTCTACCTTATCGGCAGCTTTTTAATCTCCGAATTTCATATTATTTTTGCTAAGAAAAGGATAAAAATATCATAGTTATAAAATTCAGTAAATAGATCTGATCGAACATTATTATACACACATGTTTTGACTTGTGTTTGAGTTTGTAAACTATACTGAGCAAAAAAAAAAAGTATCTCTTTTTCTTTCACTTATTATATAGACAGCAAAACTGAGGAAATAATAAATGATGCATATAGAATAATTAGATCGACCACCACCAATAGTCCATACAAAAGATTTTTATGAAAAGTTCAGTACACAAGGGAGTTATTGTCCTTTTTCTTAAACCATGCATTTTTGGTAAAAACACATAACATCTAAAACCATTACCTCAATTTGTCCAAGACAATATTCTCTATATGTTGTTTTCAAAAAAAATCACAGAAAATCACAACACCGATTGTGTAGGTAGCAGCTTTTGAAAAACTTGGAACTGTTTAAAGGAATATTTAGCACTCAATGAAGTGTGCTTAAAAACATCAAACATTGTTTAATTAAAGGTGTTTTAAACTTTTACAAACTAATTCAAAAACTGGCCTATGGGAATACCAGCAAAAAAGCGGGGTACTTTTTTTTTTTTGCGAGTATATTTCTTTTCGTTACGAATGGAATAACTTAAGTTAAGCAAGAAGCCAATTTCTGTAACCTAACAATTATAAAGGAGTGATTTAATTCTCCATTTATCACACTGACAACGCTTCATATTGGATATCTAATTCAACATTATGAATGTTTTCTTGTAGATCAATCATTAGGGGGTTTTAATAAATAGCCATCTACTTCAGCAGCACCTGGGATGCATAGTAATTCCCAGAATTCCCTGAAGTTTTCTAGGATTGAATAATAATGAAGATTCGTCTGCAAAGATGGCAGCCATCAATTGCTAGGACTAAATCATAATGAAGTTCAGTCTGCAAAGTGGGACAGCCGTCAACAGTGGCTCTGTCCAGACATATCGCTTATCTGCTTAACTTAATAACACACATTATATCTTATCTACATAACTTAATAACTGTCAAATAACTTAATAACTTCAGTTACCGCTGCATAACTATTGCTTATAATTAGAACTTTCAGTAGATTATTACACAATAATTCATTGTGTAAGACTTGGGCACGTTTCTCGTTACTTGTGGAATACTGTTTATATGTATGTCCTGCCTGCAGTGAAATATACTCAAATAATCTATATGTATGTCTTCCATGCAGTGAAATATACCCAAATAATCAACCAAACAATCCAATTAAACTGTTTATTACGAAAACACCATTCATTCATTCATTCTGTTTATTACGTTCTTTGTGTTTTTCCATTTTTTAAAAGTGAAAAAGGTTCCCTATACCACTGAAAATTACTGCATTTAATTGCTTTACATTGAAGAAAGGTCGTTCCTTTATTTTTTGCCAGCTTTTGCTGATTTGCTTTCAAATGTTGGGGGCTGGCATTGTATTTAACTATGCAATGAAAAGTTAAATTCAGCCTATGAAATCTGACAAAGAGAACAAGCTGAAACAAGAGCAATGGCATGAAAGGTTGTTTTTTTGCCCTGACCGTTAACACAGTTTTTCAAGTTATTTGACACAGCTACTTCTGAGGGAGATGAAATGCCTACGGGAGAAACTTACATCCCGTTAACACATCATTAGGTGTAGAGGTTTGTCTGGTGCAGAGGTTTGTAGCTCTGAAGCACAAGGCAGCATTATCCACTGACCTACCAAGGCTGAATACAAACCAATTATGTGTTTTTTACTACAATACTCAATAATAAATCATACTGGAATCGATCTAGATAATTATTATTATTTTAATAATCGAAAAGAGGACGCTATTTTTATAAACCAGAAATAAAAAAAGACATAATAAAAGACATAATGATCAAATTTCAAATATTTATGATATTCATCAATATGTGATTTTTCTGAATTACCCTCATCAAACAAACTGTCCAATATCTGAAGACATCAAAGGAAAAGTAGGGTCTTCACACTATATATACTTGATAAGAGATGAAAATATGTTGACAACAAAGGGTGATAGATTAAATTTAGTTATCATAAATGGAGAGAGAATTAATTATGAGGAATTCCATCTTTGACAGCTAGGTCATTTTATTTCTGGTACATTATAAAAAAGATGTCAACAGGTAATGGCTGATCTTCTGCAATATTGAAGTAAATAAATGTGTTAAGAATGGAATGAAGGTCGTGGAATTCTAATATAATGTGTTATAGGTCATTAAATACGTTAATTTACAATGTATTTGTAAAATCATTCAGGAATAAACTTAAAAACATCAAGTGTGCGGAATTGAATTGTATACTACATCAAATGGCCATTATCAGAATGCAATTATTTGGTGATAAAACATTGTTTGTGTCCTTCTGACTGCAGTTTTAAGATATTGACTTATCATTTTAATATTGAATTATCTCCCTTCATGCACAAAACAGAAGCCTTCCAGAATACTCTCTCTTTTACATCTAGAATATTGAATTATCTCCCTTCATGCACAAAACAGAAACTTTCAAGAGTAGTCTCTCTTCACACCCAAGTGAAATTATTAGCGTTGTCTTTAGTACAAACACAGTTATCTTTCTTATATTTGATGCAAGTAGAACTTTGAAGTTACATTGATGAAACTCAAGTTTTCTTTGGTTTCTAGTTGGTTTAAACATATTTCTATCGACACAAGTTCTTGCAATTTTTATTAATCAGTCTTGATGGCTTCCTGGGTAAAACCAGTACTAGGCAATGTAGATTTATTATCTTGCTCAAGGAAAAATAACATGTCCACGGTGAGGATCAAACCCACAACCTCTCAATCTGGAGTGTGATGCTCCTACCATTGGACCACACACTCCACTACTATTTGCTACCAAATATGCTCCCATATGGCACTGTGCACATTTTTGAATGATCGATTGTCATTTAATGGCTCATCAGAACATTTTCAGATTTAAAGCCGCCCCAGAGAGGGAGAAAAAATACACAGCACTCTGGGAACCCACTTTACTCTTACTAAACACTTAGATTCATATGCTTCTTGTCCAAGAACATACCAAAGCTACACAGTGGGGCCGGGTTTCGAGTTTCTATATCGCAAGAATCTTTCTCACGAGGGAATTATTTCCCGTATCGTGACAACAGTGTTAATTAAACTATAGTATATATTCTGTGATGAATTTTTTTCCAATCGTCTTTTGACACAAGTATTCCTTCTTCTGTCACTCCTTTGGCGACAGCGTGGAGTAATACATAATTATTGTGACGTCACTGGCGCTGTGTGACGTCACGATATTGCTGCACATGCACAGGATGGAACCGTCCTGTAGGCCATGATGGCTGAGTTCAGTGGGCATTTCCAGAATTTTTTGGTTGCATAGGCAAATTCAGAAGTTTTTAACAGTTCTTCAACCTGCTAAGAAAGTAGTTCCTAAAATCTGGCTACTGTGCTATCTTGCACAATAGGCGAGATAGCACAGTGGAGAAGAGATATGTTATAGATTTTCTCAAACTGCGAAATTTCTATAATTCATCACAGAATATATAATATAATTCCTTGCTTTGTCTCACTATACCTGTTTCAAAAGATGAGACGTTAAAGTTCAGAAAATGACTTGTTTTGATTACAAAACATTATATACAAGAGCCTCTTTTTATTTCCCCTCCTATCCACCAAAGGGACATAACTCCCCAAGTCTTATTCTACACACACAGAGCCAAAAGGTGATTACCTGCCCATTTATTTGGCAGTTTATCGCAGATTGCCCGACAGATAAGTGTTTGTTGGAAGATTGTTTGAGATACAAGTTTGTAAAGAAACCGGACAATATTTCCACAACTTGAATGACAGACAAAACTTAGATATTTGTACTTACTGCTTATCGATCTATATAAAATCAATCATGCTACACAGTTGGGCAATTATAAGCTCAAATGTTTAGATAATTGCTGATTTCATGGCATGTCAATTTGTTATGGGTAAAATTCTAATTTGAAACTAATCTTATCTTCTTCTTTTTTTTCAAAAAGGGCATCGTTTTTCCTCTTCTCTGATAAATTACTAGATTTCCAAAATAAGGGCTGATCAGCAATAGTAAATATTATAGTGTGGTTTGTAATAGGAGAAATGGAAAAAAGGAACTGTGCTCTTCGCAAGTATTTGAGTTACTGTACAAGCAGCATTTTTTTTCCCTCACTGTTATATGTTTTTACCCTTGAATATCTTTTTGGTAAATGTTTTGTTATAGGAGATCTCTGACACTTGTCTACTAAATATATATACTTTACAGCACCTTCATGATTAGGTTTGTTTGTTTGTTTGAATGGTGTTTTAGGTCATTTGTAGCACATGTTAGTCCATATATAGTGGACGAATATTTTTGTGGTAGAGGCTGACCATCTTATTTTTCCTGGGTAAAACCAGTACAGCTTATCTCCCACCATCCGTAAAAACCGAGGCTTTCTCACTTGACAAGTCGATCTCCACGTGGGATCTGAACCCGCAGCGGTGAGAAGGGAGAAAGTTATAGAAGCAGCATCTTTACTATCCCAGCCATAGAGCCGCTCAAACATGTTCAGGAATTATGCCAAAAATATTTGTGTGGATAAGTTGTTTTTGGGTAGAAACTCCAAAACATTCTTGGGCACTTGGCAAAGAATAGTTTCCATACAAACCTGGGATTTCAAGGTAAATAGTGTTAGTTAAGGAATTTGAGGTTTCGGGTGAGTAAACTATAGGATTTGCTATCGAAATCCACACCTGCTACCCATCTTGACTGTCGGAGCCCCCAAAATATAATAGCTCCCTTACATACAAAAGCCTCGGAAATTCGATACCTACACTGATTCAAATAACGACTGATCCTAATCAATGGCCATGCGGGCATATTTGTTACAACATTGTTACACAGTTCAACAACAAAAGTGTTGCAACCATTTTCCACAATTCGTATTCAGGCAATGTTTGCTGAGGGAAACCTCTATTATGTCGGACAAAAGCAGTGAGCTAGTTTAACTGCCTTTTATGTAAATTAAAAGTAAAATATATGTGAAGATTATACCTAGAGATTATGACATTGACGCGCATTCCGTTTATTCAAAGTCTCCTTGATTTATGAAGATGTATGGAGGTTCTAACGAGTGTTCAAGGAATATAGCGAATATTTATAGGTCTTTATTTCTGTTATTATTCGTTTTATGAAACATCGAGGCAGAGAAAGTCATTACAAGGTCCCACCTTAATTCTATTAAGCGATGGGAAAGCTTATATTAGCAGGATTTTATAACGGATATTTCGACAATAAAACACGTTTAAAAACACTTTTACTGACAAAATGTGATAAAATTTTCGTATTAAATGTTTTAATTTTACAATATGCAAACTTTTAAAACCTAAATTAAGGTTTTATTTCATACCCAGCCAACCCCATTTTCACTTTTTGGAGAAGGGGTTGATTGGGTATGAAAGTTAATACTCGGACCACGTAATGGTTGTAGGAGGAGAGAAAAAAAAAAAAAAAGTAAAACTATTTTGGAAAGGAAAGGAAAAGAGAAGAGAATGAAATGTTTGATATAAAATAAAAATACAGCAAATCAAATTCCCTAAAAATAAATAAAATTTATGATTTCATTTTATCGTAGGACTATAAAATGCCTTACTGGCTTATCTATGTGTAAAATACAACACGACCTGTATGTTGAACTTGTGATTTATGCATCATCCCTTGAAAGTGACTTATATCAAGATTTAAGGCAGGCACATCTTGAAAACAGTCTTTGAAGAGAGTTTATAAATCAGTTACAATTAATAAATCTGAACTTTTATTTCACAAATTTCAGTAGTAAATACTCCATTAAGGAATGCTTCAGGACGTTAGAATACCCCACTCAGAGGAGTAGTCGCTACAAAAAAATACTTAAAGGACTAGGTATGATAAGAGACAAAATTGGCCCCCAATATTGAGTTTTAATGCACAAGTTTTGAATATCTAGTTTAGCTACAAATGAACTTAATCAATATTAAAACTCATTACAAGTACGTTTGCAGGCTCTAAATGAGTTTAAGAGCCTCACAAACAAGGCATTTTCTTTAAAAAAAACACGAAATTTTTGTTAATTTTCAGCAGTTTTGGATCCGTTTTTGGTCTTGGAAATACAGAGGGCACCCTCGAGCACAGCTGTTTTTTTGTTGAAACAGGAACTTGATAGCGATGCATCATCAGCCAAAAAACTGTGTGTGCTCAGAGGTGCGCTCTATATTTTTAGGATCAAAATCTTGTCCAGAAAGGTTCAAAATCTACAAAATATAACAAAATTACCAAAAATGCCATTAATTATCACATATTTTTAAAAAATCCTGCAACAACGTTGCAAACTTTAATGCACATTTTCATTTTAATCAGCATAGCAGTAACAAACAATAGCATAACAAATCAGAATAGAAATGATAAACAATAACACTTTCATACATTGTTCTCTAAGGGCTCAGGCTCTCTTATTGGGCGAAATACGGAATAATATTACAGAAGAAGCAGATCGAAAAATACATCTAGCTGAATTTGCTTTCATTCCAATCCATTTGTTACCCGGTATGTTCGTATATTTATAGCATCACGTCATCTTTGAAATAAAACACGTTTAAACCAAATCTTTACGACAGCTTTCATTCAAATTTGAAGATCCCATTAAAGATTACCGTGCACTGCGTTACCCTACGCCAAGGTCTCACTCGGCACTTGCCTTTGATCTCCTACATCAGCAATTAGCATTGTTTCTTCTTTATTTAGGGCAGGTGTGGCGCAGTCGGTAGCGCAGAGGATTTGTAACCGGAGGCCCCGGGGTCAATCCTCCGTGGTGCCACTGAGTTTCGTCGGTGTGTTCTTGGGCAAGACACCTCACCTTAGCCTCGTCCGTCGGATGGGGATGTAAACTGGGCGCTCCCGTGTATCGGTTTATCCTCCAAGCAAGTTAAAGAACCATAGGAATCTATTGGATAATAAGAGTAGGGCACGGTTCCTGGATTCCTATGTATCATTCTCCTCTCTCTGGGGTGGCTCTAAATAACCTAGACTGTGATGATGAGCCGTTAAACAACATTCAATTATTCTTTATTTTTCTGTACAAAATAGAGAACTTCCTTAAAGGGACACACAACAATCTTGAAGCATTCTCAATTTATTTATCCAGTATCATTTTTACTTTAAACCGGCTTGCATATAATGAAATAAAATTTTGAGTTTTCATTTTTTTTCGTCTTTAAACCGGCTTGCATATAATTAAATAAAATTTAGAGTTTTCATTTTGTTTCGTCTTTAAACCGGCTTGCATATAATTAAATAAAATTTTGAGTTTTCATTTTTTTTTCGTCTTTAAACCGGCTTGCGTATAATTAAATAAAATTTTGAGTTTCATTTTTTTCGTCCAGATGTTTAAAGGGGCATTGTCCGTAAGTAAGCAGATATTGAGCATAATCAAATAACCGTCTGACTTTTATTCAGTGAAATGTATACATGAAAACATGAGCATAGACCCTAAGAAGTCTGTAGTAATACATTTGTGAATTTGAAAAAAAAGAAGCTTTTAATTATTATTTGTAAATAAAGTGGGACCCACCATATTTACCTTTTTTGCAATCACGTGTCTTTCATTAGCGCATTAGGTTTTCACCATAGTATGTATTGCGAAATATGTATAGTCCGGTTAGCTCAGGTAGGAGCAATGTCGGCTACTTCACACTCACGCTCACTATTATTACCGCGAGTGTAATTTTAGTTTGGGCTGCGAGTTCAAACGCCCGAAGCGGTTATTCTTTTTTTTTGTACCGCGATTGAATTCCGTCAAACAATCTTGCTTTTAATTAGTAAATATTCAATAATGATTAGTGTGTAATGTTTGCGAACATAATTAGAGTGTGTGTTATAAGCTCAACGTTACGGACATTGTCCCTTTAAATATATTATTGGTGCAATATAATCAACGATTAACAATACCCAAAAACATGCTATTCTTATAATTAATATTAATGACTGAACAAATGCAAGTTATGTAGAAAAACTAATGGGACACCTTGCGTTTTTAAAAAATCCGAAGATTGCCTTATGTCTCCTTAAACAGCCAATCCCAGAAAAACTTCGCAATGAAAATTATCTGCAGACATTTAAAAACACAAACATTCTCAACAATATTGATAAAAAAGCTATCGAATCTTTTCGAATTCACAAATATAATTACCTTGATATTCCAACTAGATAAAACGTTGTTTTTTTTTTGTTTTTTTTATTTAAGAACCAACAACTTTATTCCAACAAATTGTATTAATGGAACATTGTATAGATATTTTTGTTACATATATATGTGGAAGATTCCAGCTCCCTTTTCTTCTTTCAACAAAACGAGAAATAGAGCCATTATTAGTAGTCAATTTTAAAAAAAATAACTTACAAGCATAGGCACATTCAAATGAGTAAATAATGAAAATACATAATGCGATGGGTATTGTGTATTTTTTGTTGTTGTTGTTGTTTTGGTATTGTTTGTTGTTGTTGCTGAATTTCTCTCTTTTAGTATGAATGGTAAAAATATAATCCATTTAAAAAAAAAACATGATCGGGCAGAAATCTTCCACAAAAACCAAAAACATCGTATTATCTTTAAGTCTACACTTTATTATATATGTTTTAAATCAAAATGTATATATAAACCATGTATGAAAAATAATGTTGAAAATAAAGATATTATATTAAAAAAAAACGTACAAATTGAGAGGTGAAAGCCTGACTATTGTAGCTTTATGTATATATCATTTATTTGTCATTTATCTTTTACAATATACAGATGTCATAATTCTGATAATATTTCAAAACATTATGCATTCGAATAAATTCTAGCTGTCATTTAAATGTGAAAAGTGACAACGAAGTTAGGTATTAGTGCATGTTAATGATCATATTTGTAAGATGTTTTCTTAAAAAGTATACAAAAGCCTTGCTATAATCTTTAATCGCTTTATCAAGGCATATAATAGATGTGTTCTGTTCAATATTTATTGGGGCGCGGGAGGGGGTCTTAAATGTTAAGTATTTTATGAGGTTGCATGTTTTGAGTCTTGGCGTAATTTTTCCGACAGGCTAATGAATGTCATCCTTTACTGAACTAATTGTTTTAAAGGGACACATGGCCATCTTGATCTATTAAAAACTAACGGTGTCCAATTAGTTTTTCTACATAACTTGTGTAATAGTTAAAAGAAATTGTTTTTATATATTACTAACCACATATTATAATTTGTACCAATCACATATTTTAAAAATTTGGTAGAATAACAAAGACAAATGAAATCTCAGAATTTTATTTAAATATATGCAAGCAGTTTTAAAGTCAAAATGATACAGGATTAATAAACCGAGGTGCTAATTTTAATGCTTGATATAAAATTCAAGATTGCCGCATGTCCCTTTAATACTGGGATGATCTCATGCTTGATTCTTGATGTTTTGAGTTCAGCAATATTTTAAACAACTAATTAATGCAGGGTTTTTCTAGATATTTTAGGAAAAAGGACCCTTGTAAATTTGGGAAATTTCTATTTTAAAAACAACTAAATTGGGATTTTCTCATTGATAAAATGGCCAATTGAGAATTGTTTACACTAACATTTTGTAAGTTGAGCAATGTAAAAGTCTAAATAAAAGGTATAATTGGGAACATACTGATTATATTATGTAACATATAACATAAGGGATGTAAGATATATGTAAAAAATAAAAAAATATATTTTGAGATTGGAATTTTTTTCAACAATTGGGGAAAAAAAGACACTACTGGGAACGGGTCCGTTTTTTGGCAATGTGGGACACCTAGAAAGAGCCATGTATTGCTTCAAAAAATAACTCTTAAGTATGGGAATGCACAGTTAATGTTAACATCTGACGGTTAAGACTCCGGTTAAGACTCCGTGGTGAATATTTAATTGCAACATTTTCGCTGTAGTGTATTACATGTGTAGTAACCATTCATACGGTAACATAACATATCCCTAGACATTCAAAACCACAAGCATAAACATACAATGAAACAATTGTTATAATATTTATGAGTCAACCAGTGCACCAAGCAGATGTAAGAATTCATAAAACGATAAGCATACACCTTAATGAATTATATGAATTTGTAGGAATATTATAATTATATGTTTACTTTTCTTTGTTCGTGTTTAGCTGTTTTCTTCTTATTTAAAATGGGTGTAGTATAGTTTAATGTTTACACACAATAGATTACTAAGTCCGGAGTCTCAAATTGATCTATATTCTGCTGCACTGATCACCAGGCCTTCTGATGAGACTTTAAACCATGGTCCATCCCATCAATTTGAGATGCCAATCAATCGATTAATTAATCAATCAATCATCTTTAATGCCTCAGCCCCTATGCTGGCCACCAAGCTATGAAAGACTGAGTGCCAGCCTATATTATGTTGACTTAGCTGTCATTCATGGACCCTGCAGCAACACAGAGTGCCAACCTATGTCCAATTCAAAATCTTGGCAACAATTCATGGACCAATAACTCCCATAGACTTAAAAGGAACTGATATTTGAACAGGTAACATGCTTAAACCATTGTCCAGCTACAGTATGTGATTAAAGAACATCCATCATCTCACACATAGTACAAATAGAACTCACCCGTGGACCCAGAAATGAATTGAATTGAATTGGGTTTTAAGGCGCACCAACACATGAAAGGTTATATGGCGCCTAACAGGCATGAACATGCCAGGCTCATCCTCCATGTACATCGAGATAAAATATGGAAAATGGGCCTAGAACCTTCTCACCCTGAACTACAGAGTTGCTGAAAGTTCTATCGTAGAAACTCCATTTACGCTGGAGTCACGTTTATTGTTTATCTGCCACTGCTCTTTTGATGTGAGCGAGATGGCACCTGAAACAATGCAATGATCATGATGAAGACCTTTAATGAACATGAACAAAAAATGATAAAATGAACATGAATTACGGGGGATTCTACACCTCTGCCTACCCATCCAAAGGGATTTGCAGTGGCCCTATTCTTTGCCTAGTGACCAAATGGGGCCCCCGGGAACCACATGGGGCAACCCAGGGGAATGTCTAAATAGGTCCCTTACAGCTGGGACTTGCCTGTGAACCCAGAGGGATGTCTGTATGTCCCCTTACAGCTAGAACTCACCCCGTGGACCCAGAGGGATGTCTGTGAGTCACCTTACAGCTGGAAGTCACCCGTGGACCCAGAGGGATGTCTGTATGTCCCCTTACAGCTAGAACTCACCCCGTGGACCCAGAGGGATGTCTGTGAGTCACCTTACAGCTGGAAGTCACCCGTGGACCCAGAGGGATGTCTGTATGTCCCCTTACAGCTAGAACTCACCCCGTGGACCCAGAGGGATGTCTGTGAGACACCTTACAGCTGGAAGTCACCCGTGGACCCAGAGGGATGTCTGTATGTCCCCTTACAGCTAGAACTCACCCCGTGGACCCAGAGGGATGTCTGAGGGTCAACTTACAGCTGGAACTTGCCCGTGAACCCAACGAGATTTCTGTAGGTCCCCTTGCAGCAAGCATAAAGAACACCGCCACTCAAGCAGCACGACTCCTCTGTCTATGCCATCATTAATACAACAATCAGTAATCAATTAAAAGCAGTAACTATGTCATTAATGGATTACTGCCCTTCCTATTATACATCTGGTAAATATTGGGATTACTGAAGATATTGCGATGGTCGATTGACTCGGTACAATATCTCATGATTAATGTGCTGTAAAACATGTTTATTTCATGCCATCTTGAGTTGCTGGAATGTGATCGGATTAATTTAATCTCGCCACAACGCCAATAATTCAAGTGGCGAGCTCGATCTATACTTGTTGCAACAGTACAATACGTTTGTGACAAAGGCGTTATGACAATTTGTTGATTCAGAAATGAATTGCCACAAAAATGTTACTGTGAAAACAGATAACTTAATTTGATTTGATGAAACAATTAATCATTGGTGTTTCTCAAAATAACTATGTTCAGTTGAATTGTTGACACCATTTACGTCTCATATCTTTTCAACAAGAAAAAATGTAAATAGATAAAAAAAAAGTTTTTTTAATATAGATACGAAAAAAAAGTGTTTTTTTTCAAAATTCAATACAAATTGGATCTTTTGTTTCCAAAATTCTCTTTTTTACATGTTATAAGAACACCCCCTTGACATTTTTGCAAAAAACCTGGGCCCCGTTTTATTAAACATCTTATGATAAGTCTCAAATTTTAAAACTGTTCACATGTTTGCACCTAAGCATTCAATGTAGACAATTATGTGTGCATTATGTGCATAAATATCAATAAAATGAAATAGCGTTCATTTGTGAATTGTACAAATCAAAGAAAAGAATTTAAGAAATTAACATACGATCAAAATTGTCGAAAGTTGTTTCATAAAACCGGGCCCTGGGCGTTAGGGAAAACACTGCATGCATGTATAGCGTTTATAAGTGCTTTCAACAATATTTCATTCATATCAAGACGGTGCCTTATTTGTAGCTGTGAACTCAATGCCCATTACACAGTGCTGCCACAGAATACCACAGCCCAACGGTAGACACATGACATGATACCCCCATCCCAACCCCACCATCTCCACCACCTCTCCATTACACAGTGCTGCCACAGAATACCACAGCCCAACGGTAGACACATGACATGATACCCCCATTCCAACCCCACCATCTCCACCACCTCTCCATTACACAGTGCTGCCACAGAATACCACAGCCCAACGGTAGACACATGACATGATACCCTCATCCCCACCCCACCGCCTCCACCACCTCTCCATTATACTGACATCGCGCTGATCAGTCTTCGCACTACCCCTCATAAACTGAGCATCCATTTTCGTAAGGCTTTCTCCTTTTAGCCAAGTCAATCCATTTTCGATTACCGTACCTGAAAACTACACGAGCTATAGCTTTTAAATTGGGTTGATGAACTTTGAATACATGATATCATGCTTAAATTGATAGTCACGGTAAAATTTTGACATTCTTTTTTTAAATATAAGCTAAATGGGAATGTGCCTTTTGTGCCTTTAAAATGGTATAAAATACATCAAATGCAAACTACAGTGCAGCAAGGCAAATGTCACTTAATCAAATCGAGGGTAATCCGAACAAAAATTGAAACCTCACGAAAAAGGATTATACGTATAAGCTTGTCAGATATTACTACACAAAATGGCAAATCAATAAAAACTACAACAAATCTTGTATTGAATAAAACTAATTTTGAACGACACCACATATATTTACAGGTTGCATGACCGCATTTATAAAACCCATATTGGTCTATAGATAGCTTACGACAACATTACAATTGCAAGATACTCAACTTGCCTTAATCCACGAACGGAAAAACTTCCCCAAATACCCTTCCCGGGACTCCCGGCACCAAGGGCGCCGCCAAATACACCCGTACAAGCAAGAGTCACACAGAGTTACGTCCTCTTTCCGTCGTGGCGTCATCGGTAAAGAACGCGATAAATCGACGGTCTCAAAATATTTGTCTTTTTCCACGTAACAAATGGTTTTAATTGTTTTATTACTTTAATTTTACTTCCCATATGTTATTTTCTTACGAGTTTATGATCGTAATTGGTGTTTTTTACACCGGCTTTTGTTCTTTACGCAGTTAATTCAGACCGCAATTCGTAAACAACCATATGCTGTCTACTTCCGGTTTACCAACATTTGTAAATTCTGTCGAAAAATAGCTTTTAACTTCTTTTAGAAGTTTTGAATTTGACACCGGAACGTAGACACCCCTCCTACTCGTGTCAACACTCCAGTAAATAGTTTTCTTATATTATTTGGTTCGTGTTGTTTGTTATATAATCACAGTTGGTGCTTTTAGAACACCTTCTGCTGTTATTTTCTTATATTTCAGTAACAGCAATGGGGAGTGGGACCTTAGTCTAATTGGGAGTCGGGCCCTAGCCCACTACGGCCCGTCCGGACTCCCAGGGATTGGAAACATCACCCGTACGAAGTCCTGACCTTCTATCGGTGATGTCCCCCAACCCAGCCATATGCAGTCCCATTCCCCACCCACTCCTGTGAAGGAAACATCAATGGGGAGTCGGGCCCTAGCCCACTACGGCCCGTCCGGACTCCCAGGGATTGGAAACATCACCCGTACGAAGTCCTGACCTTCTATCGGTGATGTCCCCCAACCCAGCCATATGCAGTCCCATACCCCACCCACTCCTGTCCGGGGGACCATGGTGACTCAGATAACTCTCTACCTCGTGGGTACACTGTTGGAGTGGTCGCATTCGCTTGGAGACAACCAAAACAAAGGTTACTCGTTCCTTTGTAGCTCAATAGCCCGCTTAGCTCAGTCAATGAACGACGTCGACTATCTTGCGCTCACTAAAGAAAGTCCCGTACCCCACCCACTCCTGCTCAAGCTACCAGGTAGTGCGGGGGTCACGCCGACTACAAACTCTCTGCCTCATGGGTAATCTGAAGGTCCTCAGAACAGATTCCATTCACTCCTCCAGGTCACCTTTCAGAGAGTCAACACACAGAGGGCGGTCTAGGAGCAACCGTCACCTGTCTAGAGACAGCTCAGGTAATACTTCCTCAGCTGAAATTTATGCTTTTAAGCACGGCCTAGGGCCGAAAGGGTATTCTTACGGTATTCTTACTGTATTCAATACCGTTGTTATGGTTAGGGCCACCTAACGAAGGATATAGTCTCTTCTGAAGGTCTCTGCTAGTATAAAATCCAGACTAGTTGTCTGGAGGGAAGCTAAATAAGACTTCTTTCTATGGTATGGGAAGAGGACTTAGGTTTATGTGTTGGTACTCACATGTAAGGGAAGTTTCTGTCATGGGTCACAATTATCTGTTATTATAATTTCTTACGTGTTGTATAATCACAGATTAAATAGAATAGAATAGAATATTTTATTGTAATATTCATAACAATGTGAACATGACATTGAACTAACAGGTAATCAAATCATATGATAGCAATTAAGAAATAAAGATAAACATATGGATTACCTGTCAGGAGGGCTTAATGGTCTAATGCGCCAGACTCAAGGTTATACCTTCATAAACGAGTGTTCTGGTCCACGACCTTACACGTGGTTTCAGATCCCACTTCTGACACATACTTTTAACATACTAGTAAAATGTGTCAGAGACACTTTCCTTGTTCTTCCTTTTCAGTGTGGTGTCAGAAACACTTACCATCAATAGGACTGAGACCTCTTTAGGAAATCATACTTTCCTAGACGGTGCTCCCTACTGGGAAAGGCCTTTTTAATTCATAGGGAAGTCATATCTTCCTACTGACAGGGCGCTCTATACAGGCCATCTACATCAGAGAAGGTAAATTATCGAAGTCTTATCTCTGATTCTGATTAATAGCAGGCCTGGTGGTATTCTATTCTCAAATAGAATTCATTCTTTTGTCGAACAGAATTACCCTTTTTTCCAAGTTGTTGCAACATTTGTAAACACTTCTTAAGCATTGTCTACCTATGTTCTCGATTTTAGAAACTTATTTAATGCTTTTATATCTTTGAATATCTCGGCGTTTACAAAAAGCGTTAATAGTATTCAATTTAAAGTATTTCCTCTCATGGTTTGCTTTATAACCACTACAGGAATCTGATACTTGTCTTAAACTAAAGATTCTTAGTGAATTACTTTGTTCTTTTCTGTCCTTACGGACTTAACTACAGAACTTGTTTTGCAGGTAACCTCGATAGAAGTCGATACCTGCTGTCGAGTTCCGTCACAAGAATATCAAGGATGATGTAAGTGACTACGGCTTCTCCGTCATACTCTAATGATTAGGGTAAGAATTCATGGCCTTCGCCATAACGTGCATAGGTTTCAGCGTTAATTGTAGCCACAGTCTTAAGAAGTAAATCAGTTTATTTCTTTCTGTATATGGTTTTCCTTATCAGGACACCTAATTCAACTTGTCCTATCGCCTTGTTGAGTACTGTTTGTGGCAGGACTAAGATGATTATTGCCAGTCTATGGATTATGCTCATCAGACTTGCAGGTATATGAGCATTTATTTATTTAGCGCCGGTAGTATTTATATCAAGGGGTGTCATTAAGAGGTAGGCGGTTAATTCGCCCTGCTACTTAAACCTTTCTACCAGGCTAATATGAATACTTTTACTAATATTGTATACTAGTATCTATCTAATACCCGGCTACTTTGCTCTGTGTGCCTCTAACTTGAAAAGTTAATGATATCTATGTACATGTATATCACCACCTTTTTTGAGGTAAGTTATATAAATTAATTACAGTGGCAGATGCTGTTTTATTCATTTGCACATGCAGTTGCTGGCTGAGTCTTCCTTTTGCTGGTAAGTTGATATGGGGGACTTCCGTGGCTGAGTGGTTAGTCTCTTACTTGATATCACTGCCACTCACCTCTGTTTTATGATGGTGTCCCGGTTAGCTCAGTTGATAGAGCTTTCGCCCTGTAAGGGAGGAGTCCGGTTTTACGTGTCCCATACCAGCCACAAAGACAACTGGCATCTTGTTTTTTTTTGTTTTTTTTGTGGATATTATGATATACCTTATATTTCATTGTTTGTGTTTCACTTGTGAAATATCGACAGACATAATGCCGCTGTTGACCTTTTGTCGTCTCTGTTTTAGCGCATTATGTTTTGCTGCTTAAGTATCAAGGTTAGAGTACATAATAAGTTATTAATAGAATCATTTTTGGTTTGTCGTGAATATAAGGATTTTCTTATTAGAGAAACTTATTTTCACCAGAGCCTTAGCACGAGTGTATTATGCGTGTTTTCTCACTGATACACCTGTGGGGTTTTGGGATTACCCTAGGGTTGATTAAGGTCTCCTTCTGTACCGCTTAAATCTCCACGGGGTACCTCCAGAGCCGGAGCTGCAAAGCGAAGGCGACGGTACTAATGAGCGGGCAGCCAAGCACGGGCTGCTCTCCGCCCCCGGTTTACACCTGTTAGGCAGTTTCAGTAAGTTCGGAGTAATCGGCTTCAAAGCCGCTATCCTCAACCCTAAGTGGGTTTGTTCGCGGTTCCTCTGACTAAGCCTTGTCTGATGGAGTTCTTCGTCATTCATCTCTTACCTCTGGGGTTGCGTTCCTTGTGTAGCTTATTAGATGCGGTTGCAGGACATAACACTCCTTTTCTTGCAGCTAAGATCATTGTCCAGTTTCTAGATTCCTTACCCCTCCCACTTCTCCATACAGTCATACAGTTATGGGCTGTAGTGCCAGGGTTCGTTCTCCATTAGCCCTAGGGGTACTGATGATAGTTGGCGTATTTGTTTTTCATACCCCCTCCTGTTTAATATTGCTAGAACCAGGATACATTCTCCTTGTTTTCTATCAGTTTAGAGAGTAGGTCTATCAGTATGAGTAAGTTCCTAACATTATGGTAGGCTATACTATTGTTAGACCCGGCTTCTAATCCGTACATTAATTATGCCATAAGAGCCGGACTTCTCTTTTTGAAGTCTTTCCTTCAGGCAGTTTGAGATACATCTGGCATCTATTTATTTATTGGTTCTCTATGCCACATTCGTATGGAAACACAGTTTCTTTTCGGCTAGATCTTTTGGAAGGCCACATCTTTACTCATGCCATGTTAAAATTTCGTTGGCCTTTTACTTGAACACAGATTTGGGGGTGAATGCGTGTGCACAACCACATTCAAGGTGACATTCTGCCTTGGTCAGAACAAGGGGGGGGGGGGGGTGCGTGCCCATACACAGCCACATTCAAGGGGACATTCTGCCGTGGTCTAGGGGTTTCGTAGAGCTGCCCTAAATGCATGTCTAAGGATCTCTCAGTTTGGCTTAGAGGGCCACATGGTAGGTTTGTTCACTAACTAGGTGTGTTGCCCTGAATAAATAAATTCTTTTATTATTTACACCTGGTTTATTTACGCCTGGCTCTATTTACGCCTGGTTTTATTTATGCCTGGTTTTTGGCCAGACGGACTCAATTACATATTACGCCTCATTTTACGCCTGGTTTCTACATTCTTATCAAAACCACCTGTACGCCTGGTCACCATCAAATTACGCCTGGTTTAGTTATCAATATTACGCCTGCTTTACGGGCGTCGCAGTTCGTACGGGCAGCACTTCTGTCCATCTTGATTTCTTCCCTAAGCGGGGTTTATATCAGGTTTTACAGTCTACCTCTGCCACTGATTCATTCGGAATCAGTATGCAACCTCACGTTTGTCGATTCAAACTACATCTTCAGACTTCAGTTTCTGTAATAGTTGCTCACACAATTGTACCTCTAGGAGGTCCTTCACTGGGCTACTCTGAGGTCACAGAGGTTTAGCTGGTTAGAATAAGTGTAACGCATTGTTTGTTTACACTTCCACCGCAGTCGGAGTTGGTTTTTTTCTTGTTTCCCACTTTGAGCTTATATCACTCCCCTTCTTAGTTTAGAATACTTAGAAGTTAAAGTGGCTCTTTTTGGCCTGTTTGACTTCTGTTCTCCGGCCCTCCTTTGAACTTTTCGGTTAATCTTAGATAGACTACCCTTTAGACTATCTTCTTTTAGCCTTGTGGCTCAGATTTAGTGAGCCCATTCTAGGAACTGAAGTGTCATCAGGCTCATGCTACTAAAGGGATCTCGTTTAACCCCTTCTGGGGATATTCCAGTAACAATCTGTTTGGTTTTGTCTGGGTGTATACCTAATGCAACTCCAATAAGGCTACTAAAGTCAGAGCCTTTATATTCTTAAAATTCACAAATTATTTGTTAGATTCTATCTTAAATAATTTTTCACTGGGTCCAGTTCTTACTACCCAGTCAGTCATGGGGTTGTGCTGCTCTGCCAGTTAGCTGACTTGGCCTTGCCCAAGTCTGTAACTTTGGGCATACAAATCGGTTGCAGTTTTATTTATTATTTTGCTTATCTTGGTTTGTAAGCACTTCATACCACTATGTTCCAAAGGTGTTTGGTTTATACATATTGTATCGTCATAGTATTCTATGCTTCACACAGTTATCTGGTGTTCATAGTTACATTTACAGCTCAGTTATGAAGCTGTTATTTTAAGTATTGAATCAGGGGGTCGATACTTACTTAAATGATCTATGTAATACAAAAAAAAAAAATAATTCTGTTCCATGGATTAGCTTGAAATTGCCGATTATAATTTTAGATGGTGGTGGACTTATTGTCCTTGAACGAATTGAAGGACTTATGAGGTTGCCATATTCACCTTGTAACGTTCATCTGCCCATCTAAGAAGTTTTAGAGGCTCCTCCTACTGGCTGTATCGCCAGTCAGGATCCCAGATTACGCTATGGTGAGTGTAAGTTGCTTGGGTTCATGCTCTCGTCTGCTTTAATTTCTTGTAATTAGAGCAGGTTTGAGCGTGCTTTGTTACTTGTTGTTCAGAGTTGTTCAAATCCCCTTTACATATTCGGGCACTCATAACAGGTTACATTGTACCACCCCAGCTCATTGTGTTAAAGTCGCAATTGTAATGTTGTCGTAAGCTATCTATAGACCAATATGAAAATTTTTGTTAATTTTAATATTTGTCTATTATACTTACGACAACATTAACTACCCACCCCTCCTTAATTTAGGACTTATTTGCGGAAAGAGGACGTAACTCTGTGTGACTCTTGCTTGTACGGGTGTATTTGGCGGCGCCCTTGGTGCCGGGAGTCCCGGGAAGGGTATTTGGGGAAGTTTTTCCGTTCGTGGATTAAGGCAAGTTGAGTATCTTGCAATTGTAATGTTGTCGTAAGTATAATAGACAAATATTAAAATTAACAAAATTTTTCATATTAAACCCATCCTGTTCACGGCTTAAGCCACGTGTAAAATTTTATTAAACCGAGAATGACGGACTATGGTGACTTACAAATAATTTACTCGAGCGATCAGCGCCCAAAATAGGAAACCAGCAGGTCGGGGGTTAATGAAGTGTTTATATTACCTATACACTATAATTAAGGCGTTCACCCCACCTCAATCTCATCTGCCTTTAAAAGCTTTCAGGTGGTCATTCTTTGTTACGACCTTATCGGAACAAGTTTATTTCACTAAAACCAGCAATAAAAATATTTATGGTCAATCTTAAGGGCAAGTTTGTTATGTTTAATATGAGAAAATGGACAGTGAAAATTGAGCCAGCAGGATAATTATGTCCTTGTCTCAAAGTGAACACTGAAGAATTGAGGGTCACACGCGTGCATAATACGTACATTTCCATATTGACTTTGACAATAACATGCTATCCCTTAGACCACACCAAATTGATATCTTTGTATGAGGGCAATGGATATTTGTTTGGTATAAAACCAGCTCTATGCATGTGTTTCCTGATTGAATAATTATAAAAATACATCTGTGTTTTCTGGTTTATTTTTTTTCCATAATGACTTTGACAAAACAGCCAGGGCTTTTTCTAGAAGGTGTCCCACGGGCCAAAAAAAGGACCTGTTCCCAATGCAAAATAGTGTCTTTTTTTCTCTCAATTGTTGAAAAAAATTCCCAATCTCAAATTGTAAACCTTTGCCTCTCACCACTGCGGGTTTGAATCCCACTGGAAGCTCGACTTGTAAGAGAGGAGGTGTCAATTCTTATGGATGGCGGGAGGTACTGGTTCTACCCAGGAAAGGAAAAGCAGGTGGTCTGCCTCCACCGCAAAAAATCGACCGTCATATATAACCTTACATGTGTTGAAATGACGTAAAACACCATACAAACATAAAACAAAAACGATAGAAATTTCCCAAATTTACAAGGGTCCTTTTTCCGAAAATACCTGGAAAAAGCCCTGACAGCACTTAATAACATATTATTCCCAAAAGGCCAATTGAAATTGATGGGAGGGATTATTTTTTTCCCCGTAATTTCCGATTTGTTCATACATTGTCCCAATATTTTTGGTTTATCTAAAATACAAACCATGCAGCTTTGTGCATTTGTTTGCTGACTGAATAATTATAATAATATATCCTTTTTTTCTGGTTTATTAAGATATCAATTTGATTTGGCCTAATACTTACCCCACTTTTTACTAGAATTAACAACGCATAACGTATTATAAAAGTCACATTAAAGATGAACATCGATCAACGGTTAGATAATATCAAGGCATATTGAATGCGAAACTATCGTAACTCCATACAAATGAAAAACCAGATATAAGAGTTTCGCGTTAACCCTTCAACATGGAAGCCACACCTGGGTGAAATGAAAATCATTTAAGTCATAAATTTGATAAATTCTGGAGTAAATGTTCAATATTTCAACGTGAAACTGTTGTAACTAAATATAGTTTAATAACGAGATGCAACAGTTTCGCGTCAACCCTCGATTTACAAAATGAAGACATCAGGTACTATAATCATATATCTGTCATTTACGATTTTTAAAACATTTTTACGACAATGATAATGTACAAATTATGTGCCGATACTTATTTAAATCATGTTTTGATGATCATCGCCACTTTTAACCGTGTAAACATGTTATTTATATATGGAATATAAAGACGAAAATAATTGTCACACCGTGTTGTTTGGCCACCAAAGGTTACATACATTATTATAATTTAAACAGCAATGCCTTAAAATTTTGTTTTGCCTAGAAATTGAACTGGCCATATATATATATATATAGTGTCCATTTTAAACCCAGATCAGCATGCGAGTAACTCGCAGGCTGATCAGGGTTAATGTCCGGCTGCTGATAAGTCATTTTCCCCAAAACAATCCTTTGTAACATAAATGAAATGGACTTAATTCAAAGAAAGAACAGTCCATTATATATATGAAAGGGGTTACGGGTTAATTAGCTTGCATATTTGAAAATCATTATTCATTTACTTGATTAAGCGAAAGCGAATTGTTGTTGCATATTAGTAATTGTTATGTTGTACTAATTATATATTTAAATATATATAAGGTAGGTAAAAGAACGAAGAAAAGTAAACTCCAAGTTTGATTACATTGTATTTAAGTATATGCAAAAATGATTCCTGATTAATAAATTGAGGTGCAAATTAATTTCATGTGATCTATCACAAGGGATTCTTTACATGATGCTCGACTTGCACAGGAGAAACTATAAAACTTAAAATTACACACACACACTTTCATTGCATGATAAATACTTCCATTGAATTTAATTGGAGTTAATAGTTGCATCAACAGATAAAGTCATATGGCGACTTTCCAGCTTCCATTGGTGGAGGAAGACGTCTGAGGTGTCCCTCCGGGCAATTTTCGTGCACGGGCGGGCACCTGGGTAGAACCACCGACGTTCCTCAACATAAATATTTCAAGATTGCTGTGTGTCCCTTTAAAGATCTCTGTGAAAAACGTGTAAATCCCCATCCATTATGATTATAATTTTATCACTTGCAAGAATTACACTTAAAATATTTGACATAGAGTTTTGCAACTCCGTGACTGCCTCAGAAGTCACCTTTGAAGAATAAATCATGCCTCGTACACACAGTATCCGGGAATCTACGGAGCAATTTGTATTGCCGATATACCACCGAAATAATTTTATCTAATCCATCCCCGAGGTTTTAAAGAGCTCGATATCCACGAGTCAATATTTGTCCAGCAGATTCCTGATAAGTTTGCGACAACACGAGAATTAAAATGAAGTGCCGTTATCTGCATGTTTCTACATCACTTCCGCAAATACCGCCACTGTGAGAACAGCGGGTCGGCGAGACTGAATCTTTGAACGGACTTACTGATTACATGATTTGCTTAAACAATAGATTATTTAAAAGATATCCATGCTATACACGCCATCATAATATACACTTGATCCTTATGACAAAAAGAAATCAAAATCTTCGTCTACAAGGGGACTAACTGATTATCACTAGCAACATGTTTTGTTTAAACAAAAGATTATTAATACAAACATGATATGCATACAGGTATCCTTTATTTAGAATCAAAAATGGCATCCACAAGGGGGCTTACTGATACCTGTTTTGTTTAAATAAAAGATTATATACCCTATAACTGTAGCGAATTTAAACAAGGTTTTAATTCAGAAATTAAATAAACAGGCTTACTAGAGTAGTACTTGTTTAAGTTTATATTCTAAGAAAGTTCAAGTCAGTAAGTAAATACTTTTGCAGTGTGTCAACCTTATAATCTGGCTTTGTATCCTAAGCTTCTTTTATGAGAGCTGGCGTGGCACAGTCGGTAGAGCGGCGGATTTGTAACTGGAGGCCCCGGGTTCAATCCTCTGTGGTGCCACTGAGTTTCGTCGCTGTGTTCTTGGGCCAGACTCTTTCCCTTTAGCCTTGTCCGTCGGATGGGGACGTAAACCGGGCGGTCCCGTATATCGGTCTATCCTCCGAGCACGTTAAAGAACCATAGGAATCTATTCGATAATAAGAGTGGAGCACGGTTCTCGGATTCCTATGTATTCTTCCCCTCTCTCTGGGGCGGCTCTAAATAACCTATACTGTGTTGATGAGCCATTAAACAACATTTAATTCTTTTATGCTCTTAAAAAATGCCCAAGAAGCCAGTTTTCCATTCTACGCATTAATCAACACAACCTCAGATCTGTTGATATTAGCTGCGAAATACATCTACTCTACGATCAAAGACAAAACAAATGAGTCTTCATTTCAGATAATAAATTCAATTTATTGTGATTAAATATATGCTATTCCAAACTCCCTAAGGTAAGAAGTCCAAACTACTATAATAATAAATTAAATTAAATATATAAATAAATTAAATTAATCGATGGTTTAATGCAACACTGCTGTATCTTCTTCGTTATTTATAAGCGATTACAACACTGTTGCATTATACCAGCGTATTAGGGTCGAACCATTTAAACGATTGTAGGTCTGCTGTAATTCTCTAGTTCTGTAATATTATAAGATTACCCAAAAACTCAAAAAGAAAAATATTCAACTTAATTCTCCCTCTTATAAATCTGGTATAAAAGGAGTTCAGACGTAAGTAGTATAGTGTAAACACATTCTTATTCTCCATGTAAAATATACCTACAATTTGTCATGCCAGCCAGTCATCACTTTCAAGCCCAGTGCATACATAATCAACGCTATTTACGCAAATCAAATATTTACACAACACTGTACTTCTGTAGGATGATAATAGCAGGTCTACCTCAGAAAATAAAAGATTACCACTTGTGAAATACATCACAAAAATATACGTTCTATGTTAGCTTTTTGTGAAAATAAATTTTTCAAATCCTTTTTGAAAATTTTCAAATCTCAGCTTAAAACAATGAGAATTTTAGGTAACGAGGAAATATTTTATCCGTAATATTTACATGTTACACTCAGGAGAAATAAATGAGGTTGGGGTTGAGGTTGGGGTTAGGGTTCTGAAAGCTTATAACATTATGACCCGAAGGTCAAGGAATCAAGGTATCAAAACCCAACAGTATACTCTGGTATTATCAAGGGGACTAACTCCGATGCTGTAGGTGTAGCAATACTGGTGAATGGAAAGCAAAACCAAATTGTTAGATCACCGAGTCATGGAGTCGGTCATTTATGAAATGAGACTCGTTCCGAAATGAGGATTCCGAAAACTTACATTATGATCTGAAAGTCAAGGAACCAAGACCAGAGTACTCTATAGTATTATCAAGGTGGATAACTCCACAATGTCATAGGTGTAGTATTATAAACTGTCATAGAGTAGGCAATTTTTTAAATGAATGAATAACGCTGTTTTATGGCATGTCGGAACGTCAAACAAATAGGTCATGCTGTGCACGAAAACAGATGCAAATGAAGAGTAGGGTAAAAATGGACGGTAAAACTATTTACAAACTAGAACGAATTCGATGGCATGCCAACGCAATTACCCAAGTTTTCTTCACACAGGTCAATTCCCTTTAACCCTGTATCTTTTACATGTAATTGTTTTGATCGTTCTTTGATTGTTCTTTGATACTCAGATCAGAAATAGTACTATTTATGCTTTTCTATATATATGTATGACACTGTAAATGAATAAAAAAATGTTTAGTGTGTGTATTTGAACTTCTGACCTCTAACCCCAGAGTCCCATGGTGACCCTGGAGCAAATTATACTGATATTCCCAAAATCATTACATTTTATTGAGAAAGTAAAATAGATATTTGACCCAATTTTACCTCACTTCGGCACACCTCTAAGGTGGAAACACTGAAATTGTTTGATATGCTTTGTATCTTCAGGAGTATATTTGTCAAGTTTAGGAAAATAAGAAACATGGAAATTCCACGAAAACAAGGTTTTCCAAGCAGAAACCGTTTTTCTATTTTTAGTAACAGTGACCTTGAAGTTGACCTCAGTGACCCCAAATGCAATCCTAAGCTTCCTTTACATATAAAGTACCTACATAGCAAGTTTCTTTCCAATATCTCATTCTTAACTAGAATTATTGAGCAGAAATTGTTTAGTAACAGTGACCTTGACCTGGAACCCAGTGATCCTAACTGCAATCACAAGCTTCCTTTTCATATAAGCTACCTACCCTGCAAGTTTCATCGCAATACCTCATTCCTAACAAAAGTTATTGAGTGGAAACCCTTTTTCTATTTTTAGTAACAGTGACCTTGATCTTGATCACAGTAACTCCAAATGCAATCCCAAGCTTTCTTTCCAAATAAGCTTCCTACCCTGCAAGTTTCATCGCAATACCACATTCTTAACAAAACTTATGGAGCGGAAACCGTTTTTCTATTTTCAGTAACAGTGACCTTGACCCCAGTGATTTCAAATGCAATCCCAAGCTTCCTTTTCATATAAACTACCTACCCTGCAAGTTCCATCGCAATACCTCATTAACAAAGATTATAGAGCGGAAACGTTTTTCTATTTTTAGTAACAGTGACCTTGACCTTGATCCCAAATGTAATCCCAAGCTTTCTTTCCATATAAGCTACCTACTCTGCAACTTTCATCGCAATACCTCATTCCTAACAAAAAACTACCAGCTTGACGCCACACTCATGCCTTCCCGCCCGCACGCACTCCCACCCGCCAAACGACATACCCCAATCTAATAACCAGGTTTTCCTCAGAAAAACCTGGTTAATGACAATGCCATTAAATTGTGTGTATATTGGACCTTATGACGCCCCTTACAACCTCCATCCCCACCCCCACTACCTACCACCACCACCACCACCACAACACACACACACACAGGAGAAAAACATATTATAATACCTTTTAATCCCTTCAACAAAATATTCGTTTGTGACATAATTAAAAAAATAATTGATCCCCTGTTACCCTCCCCCTACCACATCCAACCTCAGGGAAGACGTCAAGAGTTTTAAATAATAAATCATTTGACATGCTGTGTATCTCTGTCATAAACAACTATTATACCAATTAATGTGCAAAAGTATGGAAAAATGACACTGTAATTGAATTATTATTTGATGCCCCTTCCCCAAGACCCCACCGATGACGTAGGCGGAAACAAATGTATACACATATACGGTGTCATTTGAGACATAATTAAAAAAAATACACAAAAATCCCACCCCCCACACCCCACTCCCCAGGCCCCCGGGCAGACGTCCGAGATTGCAAAATAATAACAAGAGGTCAATGACCTTGAAGCTCTACTGATTGATTTTGATTTCAGGAAGTAGTCGCTACAGACTTGTTTTTTGAAAAATTATTTTTAGCCGTGGCGGCCATCTCGAATTTCCGGCCGACCTGAAATTTTGCTAGGATCAATTAGACATCAAGAGCAACATTCCTGTGAAGTTTCATGAAAATCCATCAAGTAGTTTCACAGGAATAGTCGCTACAAGTTTTCATTATATAACTCTATGTAAACAAAGATGGCCGCTGACAGCCATGTTTAACGTCGAATCAAAATAATGTTTGACTCTGATAACCGTCATGTCATGCTGATCATTTTACAAAAAGTCCCATATCAATATCACTTATAGTTTCAAGACGTAGTCGCTACAAACTTCTTTTTTAAAAATCTATTTTTAGCTGTGGCGGCCATCTTGAATTTCTGGCCGATCTGAAATTTTGCTAGGATCAATTAGACATTAAGAGCAACATTCCTGTAAAGTTTCATGAAAATCTGCCAAGTAGTTTCAAAGGAGTAGTCGCTACAAGTTTTTACTATATAACTCTATGTAAACAAAGATGGCCGCTGGCAGCCATGTTTAACGTTGAATCAAAACAATTTTTGACAAGGACCAACATCATGTCATGCTGATCATTTTAGAAAAAGTCCCATATCAATATCACTTATAGTTTTCAAGAAGTAGTCGCTACAAACTGGTATTTTGAAAATTTATTTTTAGCCGTGGCGGCCATCTTGAATTTCCGGCCAACCTGAAATTTTGCTAGGATCAATTAGACATCAAGAGCAACATTCCTGTGAAGTTTCATGAAAATCCGTCAAGTAGTTTCAGAGGAGTAGTCGCTACAAGTTTTCATTATATAACTCTATGTAAACAAAGATGGCCGCTGGCAGCCATGTTTAACATCGAATCAAAACGATTTTCGACAAGGACCAACATCATGTCATGCTGATCATTTTAGAAAAGTCCCATATCAATATCACTTATAGTTTTCATGAAGTAGTCCTACAAACTTGTTTTTTAAAAACCTATTTTTAGATCTGGCGGCCATCTTGGATTTTACATCAACATGAATTTTTGCTAGGATCAACTAGACTTCATGGGCAACATTTCTGTAAAGTTTCATGAAAATCCATTCAGTAGTTTCAGAGGAGTAGTCGCTACAAAAAAAAGTTTACGGACAGACGGACGGACGGACAGACGGACGGACGCCGGACGCCGCACCACGGCATAAGCTCTGCTGATCTCTGATCAGTAGAGCTAAAAATGTTTGATATGTTGTTATCTTTCAGAGATGATTACATATTCCAAGTTGTGTGCAAAAATATGGAAAAATGACAGCATTTGATTTTTTAGTGTATTTGGCCTTTTGACCCCGCCACCCGCTGGGGGCCCCTTGGCTTGGAGCCAAAAATAATGTTGCTCTTGCATGCCGTCATCATATGGTGAAGTCATACCCTAAGTTTGGTTGAACTCCGTTCAGCAGTTTAGGAGGAGATTTGGTGACGGACGGACAAAGGGACATCCGGTTAGCATGGACGACCGATGGACGGACAAACGGAAGTAATTTTAATATACCCTGTTTTTTCAAAACCGTGGGTATAATAAGACATGATATAGTAAAAAATATTAACTATGTATATAATGGTGATCAACAAGTGCCGGTCAATGAGTGTATAAACAAGTACATGCCAATGTGACATAAGCAACACCACCTCCTCCTCCGCTTTCCCAGGTTCTTATCTGCCACTTAATGTCATCACCAGGGGTTGTAGGCATAAATCATATATGACTTTTATTACACAACTCACTAAATTATTTTTGTGCACAAATATGAAGTGTATAATGGTTTACGACCTCATCATCCAAGCTAGATCACTTGTATTGCATTCTTTTAGAAAGTAACAGAATACTTGGTGTGCTTAGCGAACACCTTGCTATTGTGTGGCTTTCAGCGTATCCAAATAAATACTTCCTCGGCATTATTTACAAGTTTGCACTTGGATTTCAATGGCACAAAAGATGTCATATTTTCTGTAACGGAAGTAAGGCATGGGTGCACGCTTCAAAAAGTGTTTTTATTTTCGAATGTTTTGATGCAAATCTGATAATCGCGATATTCGAGGCTTACGTTTTTAAAGATCATAAAGATTTTGCTGAAATTTAACTCCCTGTAGTGACAGGCTTTTTCACAGAAAGAAATCTAAAACGGTTAAATGTAGAAATTCAACTCATATTTAGACATTTAATACAAAAAGCACTTGAGAGTTTTCAACACGTTATTATGTATGAATTTAAGCTCTCACCTATGTTCAAATTCAAGTGTGTTGAGGGCTAAATACTAAACTATTGTATCTTAATTGTTCTTTATTTAACCCTTAAACCCCTATACCTATATAATGGACTGTTTTTTCTATGAATTAAGACCATTCCATTTATGTGACAAAGGGGTGTTTTCAGAAAAAATGACTGATCCAGCAGATGAACACTGTAACCTTGCGAGTTACTTGCAGGCTGATCTGGGTTTACAATGGACGCAAAGTCTATTATAGTCGTGCTTAGTGGGTTAAGGGTTAAATATAGTTCTAACAGTTTCGGGATCACCTCTCTATGTATAATTCATAATTCTCATTGGGTGTCCAGGAAATGCTGCGAGTGCTAGTCATGCTCTTTCTTTTCATCAATGAAAACCGGGTTTGAGCTCGTCTCAGCGTTGTTAATGAGAGCTAGTCATATACTGGTCAATAACTCAGACATCAGTGGCGTAGCTGCCTATAGGGACTGTAGGCACGTGCCTACACATTGTCCCCAGAAATTAAAAAAATAACAAGAGGTCAATGACCTTGAAGCTCTACTGATTGATTTTGATTTCAGGAAGTAGTCGCTACAGACTTGTTTTTTGAAAATCTATTTTTAACCGTGGCGGCCATCTTGAATTTCCGGCCGACCTGAAATTTTGCTAGGATCAATTAGACATTAAGAGCAACATTCCTGTGAAGTTTCATGAAAATCTGTCAAGTAGTTTCAGAGAAGCAGTCGCTACAAGTTTTCATTATATAACTCTATGTAAACAAAGATGGCCGCTGGCAGCCATGTTTAACGTCAAATCAAGACGATTTTCGACAAGGACCAACATCATATCATACTGATCATTTTAGAAAAAGTCCCATATCAATATCTCTTATTGTTTTGAAGAAGTAGTCGCTACAAACTTATTTATTTTAAATCTATTTTTAGCTGTGGCGGCCATCTTGAATTTCCGACCGACCTGAAAATAATCTAGGATCAACTAGACATCAAGAGCAACATTCCTGTGAAGTTTCATGAACATCCGTCAAGAAGTTTCAGAGGAGTAGTCGCTACAAGTTTTTACTATATAACTCTATGTAACCAAAGATGGCCACTGGCAGCCATGTTTAACGTCGAATCAAAATAATTTTCCACAAGGATCAACATCATGTCATGCTGATCATTTAAGAAAAAGTCCCATATCAATATCACTTATAGTTTTCAAGAAGTAGTGGCTACAAACTTATTTTTTAAAAATCTATTTTTAGCTGTGACAGCCATCTTGAATTTCCGGCCGACCTGAAATTTTTCTTGAATCAATAAGACATCAAGAGCAACATTCCTGTAAAGTTTCATGACAATCCGCCAAGTAGTTTCAGATTGTGAGAATCCAAACTCTATAGACACAATATAAATGGCTTTAACCAGCCAGAGCAAGAGCTCAACCCCGAAACTAGAGCGTCGAATTAAGAATTACCAACTCATAACACATTTTACGCATATTCAATCACATTTTAAAAAGTTGTCAATAAAACTATACTTTTAATCGGCACATATACATTATTATATGACCTGAACAGCTGGACAGAATTTTGATTAGTGTAACATTTAGTGTAATTTTTCCGTTATTTGGTGTGTGTTTTTTTTTATTTATTTAAATTAGACCTCCTATATATGTAAAAATATATATTAGTTGGGAGTGTGGGGGGTGGTGTATATGGTATGAAAGTGGTCTAACGTGTATTGATTTTTAAAAAAATAATTAACAATTATCGTTTTCAACTACCCTATTTTAAGTAACCTAAAATACTTCAAAACAATGATTAGCTTCAAAAATGTCCATTATAAAAATCTCAAATGTGAAAAACATTTTCAGTTACCGAACAATGATAAAAATAAAGTATACTTTTGAAAGCTTTTTCGTTACTTAATAACACAGGAGCGCCATGCAATTCTCTGGTAATTACCAGTTTCTATCTCAATTAACAATACACGAAGAATGCGCATTGAAATTCAAATAAAAACGTAGATCGCTGAGACTCTAATTTGAAACATTCAAGTCGACAGATATTATCTACCAGTCGGAAAAGAATTTCAATGACGATCGATCAATGGGAGAACAGTTAGCAAATAGATGACTCGTCAACTGAAAAGGTTTTCACAATTTTGAAGACTGCCAAAAAAGGAAAGAAATCAATTATATAATGCTCAAACTCGGATAAAATATTTTAATTTAAAGATTAGCTGAGCCGAGGGATGGGTTGCAAAGAATAATGACCCACATCAAAAGTAAGACTGATACTGAGCTTATAACTTTCTAATTCGTAAAATTAATAGCAATAATTAACAGTTTAAATTTGAGAACTTGTTAATTCACACCAGGTATGCTGTCTAATGCACCTATCATTAAAGTTCCTAAACTGTTCTTGATTTGCTCTTGAAATTGGTCAAGAACATTTTTAGAACATTTTCTCTATTTAAAGGTTCTTGTACTGTTCTAAACTTGTTCAAGAACCTTTCAAGAATATCTAAAGAAAAATTAAAGTTCTTGAAATGTTCTTCAATAGTTCTTGAAAATGTTCTTGAACATATTAAGAACATATGTTCTAGAACAATGAATCAAGAACAGTATTTAATTAACTGTTCTTGATGTTCTAGAACTGATCATGAACTGTTCTTGAGTATAAGAACAGAGTTTCGCAGGGGTACTCTGGGGTATTAGACAAATGTACAAACTGACTGTCTAATTCCCATCCCTTGGAGCCAAAATTTATGTCTAATTCCCTAGGGTCTACCAACACTCAATATCAAATAGTCCCATGCTGGTGCCGAGTTGTCTAATTCCTTGCCCTGGTGTCATCAGTGATGTTTAATCCTCGGTGTATGCCCGCCACACCCCAGTGGGGGAAAACATTCATACTGGTGCATGATAAACTATAAAGCACAAGGTAAATCATTGTGGTCAAACTGAGCTTGCCCGATGGTGGGCATGATCGATTTACTGATTTTACTATCTATGAATTAAGTCTGAAAGCAACAAACAAGAAACATCAGACAAAATATACTGAAAGGAAAAAGAAACACATAATCAAAAAAAATGCTTATACTACGTACACTATTATACCCACATTATTCCACGTAATATTCCAGATATATCTCAACGTGTTTTGTACAAAAATGGTTCACAACTAATTAAAGAAAGGACAACTCTGTCATGTAGCAGACCTTTTAATCAAAGTATACTTTGTTACACAAAATTCATAAATGTGAAGTTTCGCTTGAAAAAATCAAGCCATTTTAGTATTGTGTTTAATGTTAAGAGACTGCAACGTTTAAAGCCTTAGAGTTTGCTCACCTACTTGAGCCAAATGCGCATTCTGTCGAAAATGAAACTTTAAAGGGGTAATCATTGGTGTGTTCGGTGCTGTTTAAACCTTCTTTCCGAAATGGCAGGCCTAGTGTCGCCCTGTACCATTCGATTAGCAGTAGCATATTAAACATACAATATATAGCGGAAATACCGGGATTATGCGTTTCTTTTTCCATTTCTTTTTCCATTTAGTATGTAAGTTTTTACTTACTTTTCCAACTAAACAAACAAGCAACATTTCCCAGTCATTTTTCGTAGCGCATAGCACATTAAAATTCATTCCAGAAAACCATTGGTAGCGCAAAGCACCTCAAAGTCATTCTAGAAAAACATAAATCCAAGAAAACAATCGTTCAACGTCTAAGTCCAGGGACAAAATACAAAACACAGGGTAAATCTTACTGGTCTAGTAGATGTAAAACATACAATTCGTTTATATAAATCGACATAATCACAAATTGGTTTAAATTCGAATTTCCCATATGAAAATCTCAGATTTGTTTGATTCGCGTGAGATAAATTTAAATATCACCCAGTTTTATAATGACAAAATTATCCTAAATCATGCAATTATATTGTTAAATCACCATATCTAAAAGTTTGTATGAGGGAATTATCAATACATAAACCTCTGATTTCTTTAAAATTACAGAATGATGGATTGTTTAACAGTCGTATCAATACTGTTTTTTATTTATCAGACATCAAAATCTGAAAAATATTTCAGGTCGGAAATAACATTTAAAAGTTTAAGATTTATATTTAAATAAATTTGCTTTTTTTTTTTTACCTAGTTTCAAGAGCGCCCTAAGGTGTTGGTGTTTTCTTTTTTTTTTGTTTTTTTATTACTATATTGTTACTGGTGTTATTGATGTAACTGATATTGCTGCTGCAATATGGTGCTGTAGATTGCTCGGCTGGTGTTTTGTTGCTGCTATATTGCTGCTGCTGTTGCTGTTGCTATTGCTGCTGCTGTTGCTGTTACTATTGCTGCTGCCATTGATAATGTGACTGATGTTGTTGCTGCTTTTATTACTACTTCACTCCAGCATCTCTTGATGCTGCTCCTATTAATGCTGGTATTGATGCTAATGTTGCTGCTGTTGTTGCAGCTTTTATTACTACAGTCAACATCTCTTGTTGCTGCTACTATTAATGCTGGTATTGATGCTAATGTTGCTGCTGTTGTTGCTGCTTTTATTACTACAGTCAACATCTCTTGATGCTGCTCCTATTAATGCTGGTATTGATGCTAATGTTGCTGCTGTTGTTGCAGCTTTTATTACTACAGTCAACATCTCTTGTTGCTGCTACTATTAATGCTGGTATTGATGCTAATGTTGCTGCTGTTGTTGCTGCTTTTATTACTACAGTCAACATCTCTTGTTGCTGCTACTATTAATGCTGGTATTGATGCTAATGTTGCTGCTGTTGTTGCTGCTTTTATTACTACAGTCAACATATCTTGATGCTGCTACCATTAATGCTGGTATTGATGCTAATGTTGCTGCTGTTGTTGCTGCTTTTATTACTACAGTCAACATCTCTTGATGCTGCTCCTATTAATGCTGGTATTGATGCTAATGTTGCTGCTGTAGTTGCTGCTTTTATTACTACAGTCAACATCTCTTGATGCTGCTCCTATTAATGCTGGTATTGATGCTAATGTTGCTGCTGTTGTTGCTGCTTTTATTACTACAGTCAACATCTCTTGTTGCTGCTACTATTAATGCTGGTATTTATGCTAATGTTGCTGCTGTTGTTGCTGCTTTTATTACTACAGTCAACATCTCTTGATGCTGCTCCTATTAATGCTGGTATTGATGCTAATGTTGCTGCTGTTGTTGCTGCTTTTATTACTACAGTCAACATCTCTTGATGCTGCTCCTATTAATGCTGGTATTGATGCTAATGTTGCTGCTGTTGTTGCTGCTTTTATTACTACAGTCAACATATCTTGTTGCTTCTACTATTAATGCTGGTATTGATGCTAATGTTGCTGCTGTTGTTGCTGCTTTTATTACTACAGTCAACATCTCTTGATGCTGCTCCTATTAATGCTGGTATTGATGCTAATGTTGCTGCTGTTGTTGCTGCTTTTATTACTACAGTCAACATCTCTTGATGCTGCTCCTATTAATGCTGGTATTGATGCTAATGTTGCTGCTGTTGTTGCTGCTTTTATTACTACAGTCAACATCTCTTGATGCTGCTCCTATTAATGCTGGTATTGATGCTAATGTTGCTGCTGTTGTTGCTGCTTTTATTACTACAGTCAACATCTCTTGATGCTGCTACTATTAATGCTGGTATTGATGCTAATGTTGCTGCTGTTGTTGCTGCTTTTATTACTACAGTCAACATCTCTTGATGCTGCTCCTATTAATGCTGGTATTGATGCTAATGTTGCTGCTTTTGTTGCTGCTTTTATTACTACAGTCAACATCTCTTGATGCTGCTCCTATTAATGCTGGTATTGATGCTAACGTTGCTGCTGTTGTTGCTGCTTTTATTACTACAGTCAACATCTCTTGATGCTGCTCCTATTAATGCTGGTATTGATGCTAATGTTGCTGCTGTTGTTGCTGCTTTTATTACTACAGTCAACATCTCTTGATGCTGCTCCTATTAATGCTGGTATTGATGCTAATGTTGCTGCTGTTGTTGCTGCTTTTATTACTACAGTCAACATCTCTTGATGCTGCTCCTATTAATGCTGGTATTGATGCTAATGTTGCTGCTGTTGTTGCTGCTTTTATTACTACAGTCAACATCTCTTGATGCTGCTCCTATTAATGCTGGTATTGATGCTAATGTTGCTGCTGTTGTTGCTGCTTTTATTACTACAGTCAACATCTCTTGATGCTGCTCCTATTAATGCTGGTATTGATGCTAATGTTGCTGCTGTTGTTGCTGCTTTTATTACTACAGTCAACATCTCTTGATGCTGCTCCTATTAATGCTGGTATTGATGCTAATGTTGCTGCTGTTGTTGCTGCTTTTATTACTACAGTCAACATCTCTTGATGCTGCTCCTATTAATGCTGGTATTGATGCTAATGTTGCTGCTGTTGTTGCTGCTTTTATTACTACAGTCAACATCTCTTGTTGCTGCTACTATTAATGCTGGTATTGATGCTAATGTTGCTGCTGTTGTTGCTGCTTTTATTACTACAGTCAACATCTCTTGTTGCTGCTACTATTAATGCTGGTATTGATGCTAATGTTGCTGCTGTTGTTGCTGCTTTTATTACTACAGTCAACATCTCTTGTTGCTGCTACTATTAATGCTGGTATTGATGCTAATGTTGCTGCTGTTGTTGCTGCTTTTATTACTACAGTCAACATCTCTTGATGCTGCTCCTATTAATGCTGGTATTGATGCTAATGTTGCTGCTGTTGTTGCTGCTTTTATTACTACAGTCAACATCTCTTGATGCTGCTACTATTAATGCTGGTATTGATGCTAATGTTGCTGCTGTTGTTGCAGCTTTTATTACTACAGTCAACATCTCTTGATGCTGCTCCTATTAATGCTGGTATTGATGCTAATGTTGCTGCTGTTGTTGCTGCTTTTATTACTACAGTCAACATCTCTTGTTGCTGCTACTATTAATGCTGGTATTGATGCTAATGTTGCTGCTGTTGTTGCTTTAAAATGACTATGTATTGTTTTATTGCTGCCAGCTACTGTTGCTGCTGCAGGTGATTTTGCTGCTGATGATTATTCTCCAGATAATGATGATGTTACTGATGATTTTACTGATGCTTCATGAACCCCTATGATTTTTAAACCATTATCTCAGCTGTTAAACCATATCTGCCCGACAAGATCTCCACGGATGTTTTGCCCATTGTCGGTGGGATCGGAAACATGATTATCAAAGTTATCATCGTATGCCGTGGAGTGAAGGCTTTAACTATTCTGGGTGTTATATTATACTTCAAACAAGAATTGCAGAATAGAATGTCCATCCATAAATACATTCAAATTTAAATACAAAAAATCTGTACACGATAAAAGATGACGAACTGAATTGAATTGAATGTTGTTTAATTAACGGCTCATCAACACAGGTTATTTTTAACAAAATTCGGAAAAATATAAAGTAAAGCATTTCTTTAATACTTTTTTTTTTGAACACCAAGATAAACAGAAGCATTTATTTAAGCTTTTGAACCTCAATCATTGGATTGGCACACGTTTGTTTTTGTTTGTTTTTAAAAATTGGGAATTTTTTCCTCTTAATTGGGAAAAAAATGTATGTTTTGGTATTGGGAATATGACCGAATTTCGGCTATAAAAACAGCCAAAAAAAACCTGTATTGGATTATATAATATAAGGTTAAAGAGGTGCCATTGAATGACTTTGCAAATGTTGACAAAATTCACCTTCAGGGAGAACATTAAAATCAGTAATGCAGTTTGCATAATACCTTTTATTTGATTAAATTTGTATTACCCACAATTCTTAACGCACAACATGTTTTTTTCTATAGATTTTCACACTAAATCACACAAATGAAAAAAATTCCGCTCATAAATTTAAAAAATATGAAGAATTCTAAATAATTATTGCCTAAATGTACTAATCTGCCAACCAATCATTTTTATGTTAATCAATAACAATGTATTTTTGTGTCCTGCATATTAGTAAATTACCTTTCGGTATCTTATTTCTGCCATGACATTTCAAAGAAGGTCGTCATATTTAACTCTATTAGCTGTCGAATGTGATCAGGGCGAAATCTGCATAATTAGCACACATGTGTTACATTGATAAGTATAATGGCTCGGCCTCGCTATATATAAAATACAATTGATTGTCTGCAAAGTGTGCCAGTTGATATATAACAAGACATTGTGAGGCCCTGATTTTTTAATTGGCAGAACATGTACAGTTGCTTAAAATTCCATTAAGTCAATTAATATTTAAAGATGACTGGCCACCATTTTTGTAGTATCATCAATTAACAAATTTAACTCTTAAACATCCTATGAACATTTCTTGATAGTCCCGGAGAGAAACATATGAGCCGAAACACGTGAAAACGATCCTTCAGACAAAATTTTCACATTTTATGTTTTTTTGATGTTTATGAAACACAGTGATTTTCTCTTTTAAAATCTCTTTATTTTATGTTGGTATCTTAATTAAAAATGATTTTATCTCAATTTGAAAATTAAAGATTGTACTAACCATTAATTTTGACGTTGCCGTCGGCGTCTTGGACGACGTCATTGATTAAATAGCAACAAAACACATAAACAATTACCATTCTCTTTAGCATCAACTATTTATATTAAGAAACATATTCCCTATGATATAATAATTAGGTAAGACACAGAAGTAACGAGAAATTTGATTAGTAATTGATTGATTACCGGCCGACGTCATAAACTTTGTCGTCTAAACGTCCGAAGGGACATTTTCGTGTGTTGCGGCTCATATATTTTAAACCGCTACTAAATTATATGTAAAAATAAGTGTTATTTGCATGACGTAGATACTACTTTTACCACTGCGTGACTGCACGGGGAAATGACCTGTGGATTAATTTACCTGTTCAAAGTTTTCTACGTCATCAAATAAAATTGTATTCTCGCTTTTCACGGATATTGCAATGTGTGAATTGTAAATATCTATTGTTGTTTATTGATTTTGATTTAAATAAACATAAACATATTCATAAACCAAAACATGGCCGGGGAACTATAAGGCTTTAAAATGTTCTTTTGGGAGCAGACTAACTGCTTTAAAGTGGGAACATCCGGTTTTCCATGGGGGTCTAGGGGTCTGACATTGACAAATCATTTTTTTTTATTTTTCTGAATGGCCGAAACTTAACAATCCAAATAATTACCTGTTGTTTACCCCCGTGTGGTTGCCGGGGTAGAATACAAGCACTGCAATCTCACAAACACACAGTCACACAGTCACATAGACGTAGAAACGTGGCTCCATTGTAAATGGAGCGTCTACTATAGAATTTGCTCTGCAGTTCTGCAGGTAAGAAGGTTCTAGGCCCATTCTCCATATTTTAGTTTGAAGTAAATGGAGGATGAGCCTGGCATGTTCATTCCTGTTAGGTCCCATATAACCTTTCATGTGTTGGTGCACCATTATTTACAAGGTAATTTAAATTATTTGCAAAGTAATATAATTCTGTGCTATCCTAGATTCAATTTAAATACTTGAACCATTAATACCCAGTCTTGGCCGGCCAATACCGTATCATGCTAATGTCTCACTTACAGATATTGGACCGGGCAGATTGGACCAAATGAAGCGCCCACTAGTGAATAGCCCAATTATTTCACAATTTTATCCACGCTCATAAAGCTGATGTTTGCATGATGTCACGTAAATAAAGTTTAACGTACAACGTCAATTGTTGATGCATTAGCTATATATACACTTTCCGACGTCACTTGCTGCTTATTACAAGTTAAAAGTAAGAAATTATCATTTAATTAACTTAAAAATATTCTTTCTTTATAGTCTCATAGGATCTCTCAAATCTTACCAAATTGTCCCAACGCGAGGGTTGATTTCAAACTCCCATTTTTACCCCGGCCTTGGTTCAGAATCAAAGTGTAGTAAAGAAATCAAAAGCAGGCTGGGTGACCGAGCCTAAACAACACATTGCTTCCAGTCACCATTATTTCGTTTGATATAAGGTTTTCATCATGAATTGGAACATTTTTAAAACTTGTTGGTAATTTTTTAGGAAAAAGCTGACTTAGCCCCTTTAAATCTAAAACTGCTGCTAAATTAATGCAGGGCCTCTGTGCAGGCTGCCTTAAATAACTACCTTGAGTCAGGGAAGGACATAATTATGTTAAATACCTAACAATTTGTAAATATTTAACCTCGACAAATGTAAATTTCAGGTAAGAAAATAGTAAGCAGAACAAATATTCAAATATCCGCTCTGTTGAAATTCGGCAAAATCCTTTTTGTAAATTACATAGGATAGATTAACTTATTGTGTCCGTTTTTAAATAAATTTGTTTGAATTTAAACCCTACAGTAATCAATATCACCCCATATTGTGGTGGACGCTATTTACTACGCACCTCATATAGAAGCTACAAATTATAAAAAACCGATTTCACAATTATTTCAATTTGAAATCGTAACGACCCTGTTTCTATTCATGCGTTAACAAAGAAAGATTAGAGGCTAGAGTCGAGCGATATGAACGATACTTTTGCTATCTCGATGACTTTTTAAGAGACTTCGGGCCATTCAGTTATAAAAATTGGATTGACATGAGGACCATTTGTATCGACTAAATTCACAGGCATGTTGAAACATACAATTAATGTGTATTTTACGATTTCAAAGACGGGGATTATAAACATAATAACATACATACATAGTCAGTTTGAAGAATCAATAAACGATTGCCAAGTTTTATTCAAGATATGTACTTGTATAAACTGAATAGGGCTTGCATGAACTGCATTTGCACCATGCACAATTCAAGCTTCCTAATTCATCTGGTAAATAAATTTGACACATTTAGTGAATTATTTAAAAAGGAACAATGACAATAATATCCATTTGTATGACATAATGAGTTTGACCCAGTCTGTCATATCAGTCTATTTGACAACACTACAAGCCGAGGACCCCCGACCCCGCACATGTCGCAAATATGACTGCGTTGTTTTTTAACAAGACATAAAAGCAAACCAATCACTCTATCAATCTATCATATGTTCAATACGAAGCATGTAAGGTTGATATAAAACTTATCAATTCTGAAAAATTTGTATATAAAACCCTCTAATTGTAAATAAAACAAGAGCCATGGGATGACAGCGGTGACTATTTATTGGGAAAACAGAGTATGACACTTAGTCTAATGTCTGTACGAGTTCTTATGAAAGTGAAAATGTGTGTAAAGTATGTTTCATTGAATTCCTTTAAGCAGTTTCCGAGATGTGAGCTTAACGCCAAAAAAAACAAAAAAACTGTGTTTCCGGTGGCCCGACCAACCCTATTTTTAAGGGGCCGACCCTAAAACCTTTTATGAAAAAAAAAAAATAAAAAAAAAAAAATTGTTGTGAACAATGATTTATCACAATATATCGAGGTAAATTGACATCACAGAGAAACTTTCAGTCGTCTTATCAACTGTATGGGGTTTATGAGATAAATACATGTAGAATCTCACAATATCTTGCTCCAAAAAAAAAAAAAAAAAAAGGAAATGCCTACCGACCTACCCTATTTTTTTTAGAGCATGCAATAGGAAACACACCCCTATTTTTTTTTTTGGTCTAACGTAAAAAGTTAACCGATGCCGAGGCGAGTAGAACAGCTTGCCTTTTCTTCAAAAATTGGAACTTATAAATTTAGTATTGTTTAATGGCTTGTTAATTTATTTAGAGACCCCTCAGGGAATACCACAGAAATCTTGGATCACATTCACTATCCTCAGTCTTTCTAACCCAATATGACCTTCGTTAATTCACTTTAACTGTTTAACTATTAAATAGCTTCCTATTTAATACGCCAAAGCCTGAAAGATAGACTCTGGTACGTGGAACTGCCGGGTTTTGATGTCCCCATCCGACAATTTCAAGCAGTGGAAAATCTATTCAACTAGATGGGTGTTCCGCGTAACACATGTGTCACCAATCAGTGCTTTGTCAGTATAACAAGGTTTGTTGGACCCATATAAATGCCCTTGAGAAACTGGCCTGATTAAGTTTTCGTGAAAAAAATGAGTATTTAACCCATATAATGACCTTCAGTGTGACCTTGAAATTTATATTTTAGTATGGCCATGACGATGTTGTCATGATAAGTATATATTGAAAGTTTGATGAAGAAATATCAAGAAATTAGAAAGTTATAGCCAACGTTAGTTTTTGTGAGGAAAGAAATGAGTATTTAACTCTTATGATGACCTTCAGTGTGACCTTGACCTTTAGATTCTAGTATGGACATGTCGATGATGTCATGATGAGTATATGTTGAAAGTTTGATGAAGAAATATCAAGAAATGAGAAAGTTTTAGCCAATGTTAAGTTTTTCGTGACGGACCGACGGACGGACCAAACGATGCATAATTCGATAAATGGAAAAGGCGACAAAAAAACAATGTTACACAGGTGCATCTTTATTTGAACCTTCCAATTACAAAGCAATTTTGCTAATAACAACACCGGGTGCAAACTAGCTTAAATTAGCTATTATAACTAATAAGCTTCACAAGATTTAGGTCTGCCGTATTAAGATCTGTGCCAAAAATGTAATAATATTTTCAAACTGCATAACTTTGTAGAATAGATCTTACAAAATGGACAATATCTTGTAATTTAAATGTCCCACATGCTTTACTTAATTGGACCAAATATAACTAATTTACACACTGTAAACATGCACAAATTATTGCCGAACATTCGAAACCCGTAAAGACTATTGAATATTTTGTCCCTCTAATGACCTGAGACGTCTTACTTTAGAAACAGTTCGCAATCTTCCTGATCAGAAAACAGATAATAAACATTGATTGAGTGTTTTACTCCTGGTGTTTCGTATAATAATGTTTAACAATTTCATGATCGAATCAATAGAGATAAGAAGAAAGGTAGCAAATGAAACAAACTGTATAAGCTTCGGTAAAAAGGACGCTCGAAGCTGAGCGAATCTGTCTCATTATCTGAAGACTCTAAAATACCATCTGATCTATTTAGACCAAAAGCAATATTAAAGCATGCTTCTCATCGTGTTTCTCGTGCAAACACCCGCGTCTTTGTCTTTAAAATCAATATAATGTTGTTTATTTATATTTTGGAACATACTGTCACATTGGGAATTTAAGCTTTTTTTTTTTTTTAATTTGGCAAAATTACAGTAAAATGTTTATTTTATAATAGTATCTTTAATAATGCTTACAGTACTGTACCAAGGTTAACAGGAGGCATTTTAAAGCATTTCTCAATACTTGTCACACCTTTGCTACTTTTTGTGTTGTTTTTTGTTTCAATTGTTGGGAAAATATGTACGTTTTGTCATTGGGAATATGAGCAAACAATGGCCATAAAAACAGCCCCAAAAAAACGCACTGCGAGACACATATTTTAGTAAAAAAAACACAGAGACAAAAAGGTTGCTCAGGTTTGCTAAAATTTACATAAACTCAAAATGGTAGTCTAATGAAGTATGAGAAAATGTCTGACGAAGAAAAGTTAAATATACCTTCACATGAATGACAGACTCAAAATCTTCAGACATGCAAACATTTAATCAGAATAAAATGCCTTACGGCGACACACAGCAATCTCAAAGTATTCATTGATGTGTACCGAGTTTTAGTGTTAATTTAATGTTAACCATACTTTTTGTACATAATGTCATTTGGACTTTAATAAGGCTGCATGCAAATATTTAAATACAGCAAATTAAAAATGGAATTAATATTCTTTCTTTGTAATTTTATGACCAGTTTTACTGAATTACTGATGCATGGTGCTCAACCGGCATCAGACATATCCCAAAATAATGTGTTGTTAACAAGTGAAGAAATTATCAAGTATGGTATGATTTTAGAAATCTTCAAATTATGTGGTGAAACTACTTTTGAAAGAAATGTCGAACATAAAAAGACAAATTCTTCATATTAATTGATGCCCGTTTTCATCATTTTTTTTAAAGGCTTATTTTCGTGGGCACCAAGTGGGGACCAAGCGGGCAATGCATTTTCTACTATTTCAGTCTGACCAAGTCCATTTTCAAAGCAAAACCCATAGTTTTTTTTATAACTTTTCCGCACCAAGTACCTTGTCACACTTTTCATACATTGCCATTTGTATGTCACATTTACATCTATCTATTCTTCCGCACTGATTTATTAACACAACCGTTCGCAAACATTTTTCTTGTATCTTCTTGTATCTACCAACCCTACAATTTGTCACATCCTACAAAT